>WEKX01013993.1:0-17431 GCA_013390025.1 Pitta sordida | reverse complement strand
GACAAGGATGGTGAAGGGGCTGGAACACAAGCCCTATGAGGAGCGACTGAGAGAGCTGGGGTTGTTCAGTCTGGAGAAGAGGAGGCTGAGGGGAGACCTTATCGCTCTCTACAACTACCCGAAAGGGAGGTGTAGCCAGCTGGGTGTCGGTCTCTTCTCTCTGGCTACAAGTGACAGAATAAGAGGACACAGTCTTAAACTGCGTCAGGGGAGATTTAGACTGGACATTAGAAGGAACTTTTTCAAAGAGAGGGTGATCTCTCACTGCAATGGGCTGCCCAAGGAGGTGGTGGAGTCACCGTCCCTAGAGGTGTTTAAGAAAAGGTTGGATGATGTACTTGGTGGCATGACCTAGAAATTAGGGTAGTGTGTTATAGGTAGGATGGTGTGTGGGTAGCAGGATGGCAACAGGTTAGGTAACAGGTTAGGCTAGGTTAGGTAATAGGTGATAGTTTGGACTTGATGACCTCTGTGGTCTTTTCCAACCTTACTGATTCTGGGATTCTGTGAGAGGCAGAGAAGGCCTGAACTTGGTGTGAGCACTCCTCAAATTTGTTATACAACAGGATGTGGCATCCCTGTGTGCTCTAGAAATGACAGGGTTTTTCAGAGTCATAGACTAGTTTGGGTTGGAAGGAACCTTTAGAGGTCATCTAGTCCAACCCCCTGCGATAAGCAGGGACGTGTCCAGGTTCCTGAAGGCTCTAGCCAACCTGGCGTTGAGTGTTTCCAATGGTGAGGCATCCACTATCTCTCTGGGAAGCCTCTTCCAGTGTTTCACCACCCTCATCTTAAGAGATTTCTTCTTTGTGTCTAGTCTGAATCTACCCGTTTTTAGTTTAAAACTAAACCTTTTTGCTACAGGCCCTGCTAAGAAGTCTGTCCTTATCTTCAGTGCCTGAAGTATAGGCTGAAGTCTCCCGGGAGCCTTGTAGCTGAACAACCCCAACCCTCTCAGCCTGTGTTCACAGGAGATATGCTCCAGCTCTCTGATCATCTTCATGACCCTGCTCTGCACCCAGTCCAACAGGTCCACATCTTTCCTGTGCTGGGGACCCCAGAGCTGGATGCAGTACTCCAGATGGTGTCTCATGAGAGCAGAGGATCAGAATCCCCTGCCTTGACCTGCTGGCTGTGTTGTTTTCAATGCAGCCCAGGACAGAACTGGCTTTCTGGGCTGCAGATGCACATTGCCAGCTTGTCCAGCCTCTCATCCACAGCACCCCCAAGCCCTTCAGGCCAGGCCTGCTGTCAGTCTGTTCATCCACCAATGTGCATTGATATCAGGGTTTGCCCTGACCCAGGTGCAGCATCTGGCATGAGATTCCCACAGGCCCACTTCTCAAGCTTTGTCCTGGTCCCTCTGGATGATATCCCAACTTAAAGGTGTGTCAACTGTGACACTGAGCTTGGTGTCATCAGCAAATTTGTTGAAGGTGCATGTAAGCCCACTGCGTTGTGTAATTGATGAAGATTAATATTAAACAGTACTTGTCCCAATACAAACCCCTAAGGGACACCACTCATGACTGATCTCCAGACATTGAACTGTTGACAGCTGCTACTTATGAGAAGTGGAATAACTCAAAAATGAAAGCTATCTGGACGAAAGAATCTCAACTTTCCTTGTCTAGTAAACAGTGTTTGACTGAATTTATAGAAGCTTTTGATACCTGAGGGATACATGAGCCTCTGGATCTAGGTATTCACCTACCAGAATGTAAATCAATTCATGCTTTGCTTTTCAGATGCACTTGTGTCAATTGTTGGACTTAAACTGGTTGGACCATATGATATCCTTGCTGGAAAACACAAAAAAACAAAATCAGCAGATGTGAACTTCAATCTTCATTGGAGATTCTTTTATGATCCCCCAGAATTCCAGACTATACTTGTTGGGGATAGCAAAACACAGTATCACATGGGATATTTCAGGTATTTAATTTCCTGTATGCTCATGCTGGACTATAATTATGCATGGGTTTTTTTGTCCTCTTTTCCATGAGACATGATTTGAGAGTTGTGTACTATCACCAAACAAGAATCCTTCTCTTCTTTAATAGGGTAATAACATATGGCTTGATATATTTTTATTAAAAAAGATCACAAGTACTGGTGTTGAAGACTAAATTTAAATATTTAATAATTACCTCCTCCAATCATCCAGAGCACCTTCACTTATTAATCTTTAACTTTTGCTATGATACTTGGACGAAACAGTCAAATGGACTAAAGGGAGCATGTGTTCTCTCTGCATGTAAGGATACAAGCTCTTTTCAAGGCACACTCTTAAGATTTTAGGGCTTTAGATCAAAGGGCATTTCTTGGTAGGTTTGCGAAGGTGATGGCAGCATGGTAAAGAGGCAAATTTAATTTTGCTTTGAAATAGGATAAATGGATGCAGCTTGACTATTTGTGTGTACTTTTTCATCCACAGGGACATGCCAGATGAGCTCCCAGTGTGGGTTGGTGCAAATGAAGCTAAGAAGGGCTGTGTAATTTCACAACTTGGTGATAATGTCTTTGCAGCAGTCAAGTAAGTTAATAGTTACTTTTGTTTATAAACAACAGAGAGAAACTATTAATTGGGAGATGTGGAATAATGCAGCTGACTTACGTATTTGTCAAGAAATCCTCACTTTCTGTCACCACTAATGAGTTGTAAGGTTCTCCCTCTTTGTAGGGTTTCAGAAGTAAAATAGATAACATATTTAAAGAATGAGGTAATTGGCAGGGATAGGCTTCACTGGGGAAAACATACCAACTGGGCGTGTTAATACTTTGTAAGTAAAGAAAGGACATCTCAAACAGTGGGGAGGGAAATCTTAATATTGCAGTAAATGAGTAGCATCTGGCTCTCGTTCTTGCCTACATAAAAATACCTTTGTTTTGTATGTAATGAATAGCTATGAGAAGTGCCATTTGTAACCTTGGAGCAGGATACCACTTACGTGGTTATGTAAGTCAGGATGATTCATGAAGCCTTGCATGGTCCCACGTCAGGAACGTACACAACAGATCTCATCCCTGCCAGTTAAAAATGGAAAGCTTTCTAAGGATAGCCATGTGTCACTCAGTGAGAGCAGGCTGAATAATGGCTTCTGCAAAAGAAGCCCTGTGCAGTGCAGAGTTAAATGAGGACATTTGTTTTGAAAGCACCATGAGGAAGCTCATAATAAAGACATTTGTGTGCATGACTTAGATGACAAATGGTGTATATTGAAGCAGCAAACTGAATTCTTAAGATAAAAAGATGAACAGCTACTGAGTTCAGGAAAATCTTCAGCACCTGCAGATTCTGTAAACTAGACTGTAATGCAGGTTCAGATAAGAAATCCCCAAGTACTGTCTGTGCCAAGCTATTTTCTTTATTCTAAGAGACTTGCATTTCCAAGTCTGTATAAGTAAACTCAGGATTCCTAAATCTTCATTATAAGGTCTGTAGGCTTAGTGTTTAAAAGGATATAGATTTTTTTGTTTGTTTTCTATTAAGACATGTTTTTTCTGTCTGCAGATTATTTTTGTCAAAAACACTTAAGGAAGTGACCGATAAAAAGAAAAATGCTGTTTTGAAAGACCTAGATGAAAAGCTAACAAGGAGAGCAAAAGATCTGGGTTATTCCCTGGAACAAAAAACCATGAAAATGAAACAGAGAGATAAGAAAGTATGACTTTCCTCATCCCCTGGAGAGAAATAAGTTCTGTTAAACTTTTTTTATTTCCTTCCCTGTTTGTTTATTTCATCCTTCTAGTCACTAAGGGCACTTCACTTAAGAATTTCCAGAGCTAATCAGCTCTCTATAAACTTCAGGAGAGGGAATATTAATGCAAGTGTGTTCCAAATGATAGGATTAAATAACACTCTTGTAAACCATAGTTTGGCATGCAATTACAGTAATCCCTTGAATATTGTGGGGAGGTCAGTTCCAAAAACCTGCCGCGATAAGTGAAATCCACAAAACAGGATTTGAGCCAATTTGAGCTCCATACAAAATCAGCCAGTAGTGTGGCGTGGCACAATCCCATGTCAGCCAAAAAAAGAGGACTGATCCTTAAGGTTTTCTGTGTCATTGCCCCTCCATTGTTATCTCTTGAAACACCTGAATAACTCGTGGCAGGCTGGGGAGCAGCTCCTGCCTCACGGAAAAGAAATGCACGATGTACTGAAGCCACGAATGCTGAAGCGCGATGTAGCAAGGCGTTCACAGGTACATTACTGTGAAACAGACCAAAAAGAACAAACCACCCCCCAAAAGACTCAAAAAGGGCAGTAGTGTGAAAAGTAAAACAAATGGAGGGCATGGAGAAAACTGGGTTAAGTGGAATATTCTTATAAACAGCTGAGTTGGATCTATTGGAAACGGGACCATTAAGGATGATATGGATAATACTTGTGTTGCGTCCCTATCAGAAATGATTATGGTAGGAAGTGACTAAACAAATGTGGTACAGTGCTACATGAGTGACTATAAGGGTTCCTAGATTTCAGAACTTGACTGAAATGGGGGTTTCAGTTATTTTAAACTTCAATACTTAGAAGTAACTGCAGTATAATTTGAAACTAATTGATGTCCTGGAGTCAGGACACTAATTTTGAGTTTGATCACCAGCAGTCTGTTGTTAGTGTCTAATGAGGTGAGTGGGTTTATGTCACAGTACTGTCTTAAGGTGCAATGTTCTATTTTCTATGTCTTCATTTAGGTGGTGACCAAAGCATTTCATGGAGCAGGTCTAGTTGTTCTTGTAGACAAAAATGATGTTGGATACAGAGAACTTCCTGAAACAAATGGTAAATACCTTGTTACTAAATTCTTATGTTTTATCTAACAACCTTCAGTCACACACACTGCAAAAAAGAAACTGGATTTGTATTGTCTGTTTAATGAGTGATGGGAGTTAAAGGTAGAAGTCTTAACCATCATACTTAGGCCAAAGTATTGTCTTCAGATGAATGAGATTAGAATCAATGAACAGGAATTATGGTTGCAGATTGAACATGAAGTAGTAGTTTAGATGATCTTTTGTATTGGCACAGCCATGCAGGAAGTAGATCAAAAAAACAGATCTCCATTGAGGGATTTATGGCTTTATTTCTTATCCACCCTCTTCTCCCCTCTTGTTTAAACCAGAATCAGTTCTTTGATGTGAGTTCACCACACTGGGGAGCTGAGAGGGATGGGCATGAGGCAAGAATGAACAACCAAGGAAAGAGGGGGAAGCTCTTTGACCAGGAGTTCAGGGTGTGCCCACTTATCCTACATGTAAGCCTGATGCCCAGGTGTGGTTCTCACANACCTCCCTTTCAGGTAGTTGTAGAGAGCGATAAGGTCTCCCCTCAGCCTCCTCTTCTCCATACTACTTTGTGCAACACTGTATTTATTTATTTAAACATCTGGATATTTGCTTTTTGTTTTTTTGCAGCTAATCTTAAAAAAATTTGCAAGGCTATTGTTGAGGCTCCTAGTGACGATGAGAGAGTGAAGGCCTTTGCACCCATTCAAGAAATGCTGACCTTTGTTCAGTTTGCTAATGATGAATGTGACTATGGAATGGGCTATGAACTGGGTATGGATCTGTTTTGCTATGGATCACATGTGAGTACTACAACCGCCATACTTCACAAAATTATGCATTTATACGTGGACCAGGAGTTGTTCTATGTTGTAGAATAATTATCCCTAGGAATCATAACAGGCTCCAACAGTTTTCATGAATTAAGACTGTTTTTGTAAAGTCATGCAGCATAATTCCATGTTGAATTTAAAATTGTGCATGTGAAAGGCCAGTCTTGCAATCTGAAGGTAGAGTGTGGAATGTCTGATCTAAAGGCACTAAATAGTTGGGGCCTTTTACTTGCATAGGCCCAGGCACCCGTATTCAATCACATCAAGAAACTGATGTTTGTAGTATCCCCAGCAGGAAGGAAGTGAATTCAGGTCAGCTGCCTGGCTGCACTGCCTCTGGCTGTGTGGGGCATCTCCCACCTGGGGTCTCTGTTAACAGTATCAATAAGGTGGCTGACTTAGTAGTGCTTAATTACACATAAAGATTCTACTTAATGCTTTTGATTCTGTATTAGCTACTGCCCTGTTGATGAGAAGGGTCATGTCTGTAATCAGTCTGTGGCTAGAAAATCACAAATAAGTTCCAGTGTCAACCTAATACAAGTGGGTGGTCATGAAATATCCATGTTAAATATATCCATGTTACATAGCTTCTAGCAAAAACAATATTGGCCAAGTGGTGCTCCAGAGTATCATGTGAATATTTTCAATACTGAATGTAGGTCCAGAAGAGCTGTGGTGAACACTAGTTCAAATGTCTAGTCATTGAAATGAAGGAAAACTTGCTGCTCTTTCCATACACTGTTAAATTACTAATGTTTCTCAGATTTCCTGACCTGCTTTCTTAAGTACTATACATCATCATTGAAAATGTATTTTCCTCTGCTGTCCTGTTCACTTAGGATTTATTCAGTGACTAGGCTGCTTTGGCTGCTTAAATCTCTACAACTGGAAGGTCAATGAGGGGAAACAGCTGGCTGAGTTGGTGAAAGTAAACACAGCTTTCATGCTTTGTGCTTCTCTGCACAGGAGACTAACCGCTGACAGTCCTGTCATGACAAATCATTTGTTTACAGTAGTATCAGAGTTCTGCTATCTTAGGCAGCAGTTTGGAACAGCTGTAACTTTGCAGCTGTTTTCTAAAAATAGAAACCTTCATTTTCTTGTTTATTAAACAGAAGGGAAAAACCAGCATCCTCGTACATAAGTTATGGTACAGATTGGTCCCTGCCTGTTTTAGAGCTCCTACTTGGAGCTGCTTTCTGGTTCTGACTGGAGCTTTCCTGCCTCCTTGCTTAGAGAACCAGAGAACCGCTTCATCTGTAGCCAAGACATGAAAAGGCACTTAAAACATAATGGGCTTACATGTGCAATCAGTAATCATTGCAGATCCTAAATACACTGACGTTTATAAATTTGAATTAAATTAAATGGTTGCTACAAATACCACTGTAATCCCCTCAAGCTGTGGAGTGTGACAAGACGTGGGACTGACAGGGCACGACTTCAACTGCAGGCTGGAGCTTTGGGTGCTGTAATGGCACCATCATCTCTTGCACTGCTGGAAATAGGTTTGCAGCTGGGTTAGCCCTGCCTGGCTTTGCTGTGGCTGTCGCAGGTGCTGGGCCATGGTGGGAGCGGCTGACGGAGCAGCGTGACTCGGGCCGGGCCAGGCGGTGGGGCTGCTCCCGGGATAAACAAAGCCACTGACACCCAGGGCTGCTCTTGCTTTCCCTCTCTGCTGCAGTACTTCCACAAGACGGTGGGTCAGCTGCTGCCCCTGGCCTACACCCTGCTCAAGAGGAACCTCTTTGCCGAGATCATCGAGTCGCACCTGGGCAGCCGGCGGGAGGAGAGCCTGGACCAGCTGGAGCCCTGAGCCGGCCCCGGGGCTGCTCGCCTGACCTTGGGGGTGTGTGTGTTTGCGGGTCTTTTTTGTACTCAGTGGGGGTGTCTCCTGGGGTCAGTAAAGCTTTTCTAAGGAATGCGCTCGCTCCCTGTGTGGCTGTTGGTGGGGACGGGGAGGGGGGGACTGTCCCAAGACAGCTCCCGAGGGAGGAGCTGTGCCTGGGCTGAGTCGGTTCGCGTTCTGGGAGGAAGCACGGACAGGGTGGGCAGCTGCCTTCCACGGCCTGGAGCACCTGCAGGCTCCGGGTGTGGTGGTGTGTTTGCTCTGCAGTGTCCCAGCCGTGGGTGTAGCATTCCTGCACAGCAGCGTTCCATTCCGTGGCAAAGCACCAAAGCAGGCCCCATGCTGCCTGGCACAACTTGGAGGAACCAAATGGGATGAAGGAAAAGCTAAGTAATACTACTAGAGAAATCTGGAATTCCACTGCAATTGCCACCTTGCTAAGCAGAAGTTATCCCCTATTTTCAGCACTAATCTGGACATTTAAAAATGGAACAAGTGATTTTGTACAAACTAGAAATCAGATGTTTTCAAGTGCATTCGCTGACAGTTCTGTGAGTTTTGTTCTTGGACAACTGATTGAAGTAACAGTCTAGAAACAATGGAAAGTAACTTTTTTTCTTAACCAAGCTGCCACCATACAGTGACTTGACTTCCACTGTAGCAGTTCACATCACTGCTAATGACAGTAACTAATGCTAATTACATAGTACTGACAAAGATTATAGGCCATGAGCAACACACTCAAATTTAAGTTATTCCTTTTTTAGCCCAGGATTGTACCTCCAAAGCTCCCTTTTAGTATAAATTAACACATACATAGAACTTCCAATTCAGAATAACCTGTGAACTTCATTCATATTAATGCCCTGTAAATCATACAAGAAATAAAACTAGAATCAAGAAAGGGTTTGGGCTGGGAGGCCTCTTAAACCTTCACCTTTTGCACTGTTCTTTAAATATAAATTTGGATCTGCAAAAAGAGTGACCTTAGCCTGGAAACCAATTCTCTATTAAGTGCTGAGGGAGAAGGAACTCTGTTAAGTCAACTGGAAAATTACTGAAGTGCTGCACGTAATTAAATTGGGGAGAGACTTCAGCAGGGCCTGCTGTGCTAGGACAACAGATTGGCTTTAAACTAAAAGAGGGGATTCAGAATAGATTCATAATAAAAAGTGTCTTAACAGTGGTGTAATACAGGAATCCAGAGGGGTAGTAGCTGCACTATCCCTGCAAACAGTCAAGGTCAGAGTGAGTGGGCCTTTAAGCAACCTGGTTTAGGGAAAGGTGTCCCTGCCCACTTCAGGGGCATTGGAACAAGGTGATCTTGAAGGCCCCTTCCACCTTAGGCCCTTCTATGGATATACATCAGCAACAGCCGGCTTTTAGATGATAAAAGCATTGTCTACTTTTAACTATTTTGAATCGGAAAAGCTGACTATTCTATAATTAAAATTTTAAATTTTTTTATTGTGGAAAAAACCTCAGCTACTGCTCAGCTGTTGGACTGGGCTGATTTGGCTACTGCTTTGTTGCCAAATACTAGGCAATGCAAAGATGAAGTCTGCACCTCCTAAGTATCATTCTTTCCTTTATCTGCTTACTAGTTTTTAAAGTAAAATCTGCAGCTGTTAATTTTCTTTCAGGAACAATAAATGCACAACCAACACAAATATTGTTTGCGGACACAATGAGAAAACATGACAATACATGGTCATACAGAAGTTTTTAATGTTTGATTAAATCATCACAGTAATGAGAATTTTTACTGTAATGATATGCAGCTCTACCACACTATTATAAATAAAACCATTAAGATCAATATTAAATACAGCTCTAGGCAACATCACAGATTAACAAAGAATGCATTCTTCATGAACCAGTATCTGAATGATGTAAAAAATAAAAAATGCTGACACTTTCCCCCTCCCATCCACCACTTTTTTTTTTTCAAATTAGTAACTTGAGTAAGGCGCTGCAAGTTTTACATTAGAATTTTTTTGTTACACAGCCCAGGCACACATACTTCCTGAGCAAAACTCTATGTTTACCTTAAGACATCTTACATGTCACCAGGGAAAGCTTAGGAGGTTAAGAAGAGTAAACAGAGATGCACAATTAATATGGAGCACTCGGGATCCACACAGAAATTATAAAACACAGCAGGGATGTGCACTGTATTTTAGTTCAGACAGTACAGTCTGTAGAATTAGGTGCAAGTTAATACAGCACACACAGCAGTGTTTCACGGTAATAGCAGACATGGCAGAAATTTGAAACTGGTATTTCGAAAGTCATTTTTGTATGCCTAGTGTGTTCATATTCTTCCACTATGAGGGAAAAAACCAAACAAGTGGAAATCAGCGTCACAGACAACTTCCAGAGCTATCTTTTGTAAAGAGGCCAAATCCTGCTATTTGTAAATTTTCTTGAGGCTTACACAATTTAAGAAAGAGAGCAAATTTTTACCCACTAGTCTGACGCTACATGGAAGTGTACAGCTAGCTCCTGTATCCCTGTTTCAGTTCCAAACCTGTTTTTAGTACAGGGCCTGATCACTGTGAGCCCAGTAACATGTTCAGCTTTGTACTGATTCCAGTTGCAGCTAGAGATGAGATGGTGAACTGTAGCTGGCAGTTTTTTACTACAAAAAATTCAGCAGTGCACTTACTTAAGTACATGCATTATCTTGCGTCTTGCCAGAATTTTGGTTCAGTGTGTTATTGTACTCAGGATAAAATCATACTGAGTACTTTGTGAAGAAAGATGTTTGTGGTGACTGTGATGAATGCCCTAGAGATACTTATTAGACTTTTAGTGTTTATAATTTTGCAATTTTTGCAGTCTCATGAGCATAATTGTTTAAAAGAAATTTTATCCAACCCTCCCTTACAAAACATTACTTTTGTCAGCCAGATTTCTTAATTTTTTTCCTCCCTCATTAGCTACAGCATATTGTGGGGTTTTTTTTCCACATGTGTTGGTGGTGGTGGTTGTGGCTTGATAAAATGAATATGAAACAAAATAATCTGCTGTAAAGAAGGACCTGGTTAGTTCACCTGCCCGTGTGGATGTTGCTGCTGAATTTTAAAGCCCTGCCAAAGTTTCAAGTACTGGATTCAATTCTGGCTGGCTGCTCAGCTGTGGCTACATGTAATTTACATATAATTTACTCTACATAGAGGGGAGAAGAGAAAAAAAAGTCAAAAGCAATCTAATAGTTGCTTTTTCCTGTTACTTTTAAAACCCTGCAGTTTTTTTTAAATAAAATTTTAATATTACTGTTCCAGTTATCTGCTAGCAAAGGAAAAAGGAAACCCAAGGTAATGGCAGTGAAAGTTGTATTTGAACATGATCTTGTATGTATCTTGGATCATAAAGAAGCCATTTTGTTGATACCCTTCATTTAGTTGTAAACATTTGCTAACCCTCCATTACTTGCAGAGGATTATGAATTATTCTATAAAATCACATTAAAAAGGTAATTAGTTATGTGAGATATTAACTGATTCATATTTAATAGATTTTTTTAAATCCATACAAATATAAATAAAGAATGGTAAAACTTCAAGAAAAATAATATACATTTAGTGCAAGTTATGAGTTACATTTCTTCCTACCATGTCAGCAGTGGAACATCTTTTGTGGAGAAGAAAAAAAAAATAAAAATGACTTTTCTCAAATTTTACAGGGGAGGAAAAAGATCTCCAGTGTTGTAGCATGCAATTTTTACCAGGTACACGTATACAGAATTGTTCCAGCTCTTAAACTAGTAGAACAGCAGTATTTTTCCTTATACTGCACAACATTGGTATATATCATAGTGTTTTCAATAATACAAAAATTGCATAAGACCAGGTCACATTATTGATATTTTCTGCAGCAAAACTGGTATTTTGCTTTGAAATGCTAGTTTAATCGGGTTTTAGTTTTCTCATATCATGACAGCACACAGGTTGAAAGAAGTCTCACATGGTTCTTGCAAGGTATTACCTGTTCAATCTCGTTTTGTTGCAGTGGATCTGCACTGCCCCAAGCGTTTCATGCTGTATGAACTTACACGTTTAATGGCACAAGAAAAACCTCCCTTCTTGTGATCAAACCTCAGTAACTCACATTACATCTCAATATGAGAAACAACTGCTTCAAAAGGGCACACCAATTTTAAAGAGGCTTTGTTACGGCTCAGGAGAGAGAGAGATAAAGCTCTTCTGGAATGTAGAAAGGTGATGTGTAATAGTTAATACTTTTCGTGAGTTAACACAACAGTTTTTCAATGGTAAAAAGGGCAAGACCTTTCAGTCTCCACAAGATGGCTCAATTCAGAACAATCCCTCCAGAAACAGGGATTCATAGCACATCTCTTCAATGCTGAAGTACCAGGCTGGGGCTGGAGAATGGCACGGCTCAACCACTGCACTATCATGGCAGACCTGATGCCTCGGGACGCATCCAGTGCAGGACAGCAGCATTCCCTTCCCACACTCCCATCAGCCTTCCTCCTTGCCATATACCCCTCCAGACCGACTCCTGATTGCCAGCAGCACTGTTACACAAAAACCCAGCTCTCGTCTCTCATTTTAGAAGTATTCCCCAGACTAAATTGTTGTGCTATTCAACAAATGAACCTCCTCTTCCGTTTCCTCTCTCTCCTCAGCTATGGGTTTCAGTTGAACATTATGGAGGCGGGGTCTTGGTTTGCCGTCTGGGCCATATGACGGAGGATATCTTTTTTTGTTATAATGCCAAGGAGGCGCCTGAAAAGGATAAAGGGAAGACTTATATTAATCCAAACAGGAAAATAATAAAGCAGAACAAATCTGTAGCCAAGTCCTTTTTGTTGACAGGAATAGAGCAAAAGTAAACAGCCTGATTTTCTTATTTAAACAAAAACATTTTATGTATCAAAATGTTGAGGAACCACCAGTTTGATAAAACACAGCAATGCTGAGACACCGTATCAGATGGTCTCTGACAGCTGTAGTCCATTGTAATGAAATACAAGTAATACAAGTACAGCCCATCTCAATTTTTATTTTTTGTTTCTACATAAACCAAATTTTGATTAGCGTATGCCAACAAAAAAGTAACAAAGAGGGACAAAGAAAAGAGAAGTATGAAAAAGAAGTGATATTGATCCCATTTCGTAAGGGAGACATGTTCCAACCCAGCCATCAGAAGTGATGTACTGCTTGATGGCCCCAAATCCTAACAGCAAATCAAACTCCCCTCCATTTTGAAACCGTAAGGATCCTTCCAGTCTGATGCACTGGCTCAGGCCGAATGTTTTCATAGAAGCACACTGTATCAGCCATGAAACTTTTGTAAAATAAACAAGTAAATAGTTTTTGGAATTCATGGTTTTAGAAAATAAGCTGTCAATAATAGAAGAAAATTTTCATTTTCCAATTTAGATACAGTGCTATTATGACAGGGTCTTTCAAAATTATAACTGCAAAACATCAAATAGAGTGAGACTGTCCAAAAGGATAATATCACAAGAGAAGCAAAGAGCAGAATGAATGAGCTGCTGCCCTTGTTATTCTGGTCAGTACATTTCAATTTGTCTTATTAAAGGACGCATGAAATACTTGTGAAATATTAGCATAGAATGAGAACATAATTAGCATGTTTTGCACATAAGCAGCTAAACATGGTGGATATGTTTAGCAGAGTTGTAACTAGCAACCTGTGTCCAAATTAAGACAAAGTCAACCACCTATCTACAGTTAGTTCACAACATCATGGTTAAAACCATTGCTAGATTCTGAAGCCAATAGTCAACACAGTAGCATGCCACTTAGTGGCTTAGAATATCACTGAGCATTTTAAACAGGAGTACAGTCACTGCTGTAGGTAACTGCAGCAGTATCGCAGGACTTAACTAAAAATGAGTACTTTTAAAAAACCACGTTGATAAAGGGGGGCTTCAGGGAAGATCTAATGCTGTGCTTAAAACATGCTTGTCTTTGCTTCTCCAAAGATGTGATACTTTGCTACTTAAAAGCTATTTGAAGTTGTCCTGATCAGAAATTGTCGTATATGAAAGCCTTGATTTACACTGGGAAGGGAAAAAGTATCAGCAGATCAACCAGATAGATCTATGTGATCTCAGCAACACAAGTAGCAAAAAGTCTACTCTTTACTTTCCTTTAATGTTGTGACTAACAGCTTGTTCAGGTTCAGGTTAATTAACAGGTTCATTTCTTCAAAACGATTTTGCATGTATTGTTTTATGGCTGAATATGAATTTTGAGCATAAGATGATTTCATCGTTAGCTGATGTCATAAAAGCCCTGAACAGTTCACAAGTTTCATGCTTCCTGACTTCTAATGTGTCTAATTATGAGATCTGATATATCTAATCACCAAGGGTTCGACGTGCTGCTTTAGTTGCTCGAGATGCTCTAATATGTTCTTCTTTGTGATGATTCCCAAGACAATCCTGAAACAGATCATGTTATGCTAATAACTGTGTGTGAAATCAAATTAAATAAAAGTTCTAATCATAATGGAAAAGGATTAGAATAGAGCAAAACTGCAACTAAAAATAAAAATAAAAAAACCAAAACAAAACACTGCCACACTAAAAAAAAAAAAAAAGAAATAATGATTGCAGGAAAGCTAATGAGATAATTAAATGAAAAATTATTTGAGAGTCAGTACCCTTTCCAAGATTTTGCTTTATCTCCCAAAATACTCAATACAATTGGCTGCTCAATCAAACCAGAACAGTATGTTTTTCATCTACGTACACTGAAACTAAAATCTACTTTATATTTCCTTTGTTCAGTAGTTATTTCTCCTGACACACAGATACTTATTCACATTTTAACATGCCAGAGTAGAGGAACAAAGTAGTAACTGTGTAAAATCATAGCAATTGAGGTTCAAAGCTGCCCTGTAGAGACAGGTTATCTGGTGTCCCCAGAAACAGCCAAATTCAAACAAATTTCTTGTTCATGACAGTATAAATCAAGAGGTACTCCCTGGAATGGATATGCTGGTACAAATTAGAAGAGTGAGGCTCAGTCTTTTTTCTGTCATCAGCACCAATTTCTCCACAATCCAATCCAGATTGGAACCAGTATGTGTCTTTGTGTGGATATATCCTGTTTGCAGGAAATTTGCCCAAATAATAAGTAGTCCTTGATGTCCACAAGGGTATACGCCATGGCTAAACACCACCAGCACTGGTATTTATGATCTGCTCTTGCCGTAATGGATGGTGTGCTTGTGGAATATCACAAATTTGTAAATTTAAGTAGGACAATAAATATTAGAGCCATTCATATTTCCTGCTACTTTATCACAAAATAGTAAAAATTTATAGTAGCATTTGACAAAGCTTTGCACTACCAAGCTTTCTTTAGAGGAGATTTTAACATCAATGTCTGAGCACTCATTCACAACAGAAACTAATGAAAAAAAAAATCACAGCAAATGTAGATATTCTTAAGTGAAGCTTTATCAACCCAAATTTCCAACCCCAAAACAAGAATAATTGCATTCCTGCACTAACTACTAAATGTCAGATCATGATGTCCTTTCCTGACCGGAGAAAGGCTTTTAAAGTCATTTATGCTTCTGGAAACATTACTTCCCATTTCGTACAGTGATGCATCCAATGCAGTATTTAAATATTTGCCACTTATACCAGCAGTCCTTTTGCCCCCAGTGAAACAAAGACAGACCCACCCACAATTCAGATTTCTTGTCCTATGGACATTGATCCTAAACACATGGATGAGCAGACAACATTTCACTCCCCAGGTGCCTTAAAAAACATGCTAAAGGGAAAGCAGGACACTATGGTAGGAGCATGTTGCATGTCAGGTGTTTAATGCAAGAGGTACAGGACAACAGAGTGTTAAAGGAACAGCTACACAGAAAAGATCATGTTAAAAAACAAGGAGTAGTTTAGGTAAGAGGCAATTATAGTGAACATTATAATGTTTCCACGCCTGGGGCTGATTTACTTAGTGGGTAATCACAAGACAACTCCTATAGTCTCATTTACAAACATTCTAAATCTTAAAATTACTTTCTGGAAATATTTGAATTGTAAAAACAAAAGTTGCAGATTGAAGTTCCAGAACTAGCAGCAGTTACTTGTTAGTACTCCAGAAACAAAAGCTTTGCCATCACTAAACTCCAGAAAAGGAGATATTGACTGGATCATTTTCTCCCTTACTCTTTATAAACTTGGTTATTTGTATGTGTTCAATAGCTGCTGGCACACTGCATGTTGCCAGAACATAGGTAAGAATGAGAAATACAGGCCTCAGTCTGTGCACCACACACAACTATGTTTCTGTGAGACAAGTTGTGTCTCAAAGAGACATAAGCTGTGACAAGCAAGTTGCATACACCAAACTTGCTGAATGGTAGCTGATTTTTAACAGAACACTGTAAAATTACTAAAATCATCTGCCTGCTTACTTGGCATATGAGGGAGGAGTAAGAATTTTAGAGAGGTGCTACAGCACAGCACCTTCTAAATGAACAATTGGGGTTCTCAGTCGCAATACCAAATACCATGATCCTGGTGTATATCCTGGTTCAAATACTCTGATCCTGGAAGTGAAAATTACTCTCACAAAATGAACAGCACTGCTGCCACTTTACTCACCCATTGTGTGTTACAAGGCACTGCCTCAGACCCAGCTTCCGGAAAATATCCACCACTATTTCCATTGGTGTGTGGTCTGTCACTGTGAAAGGACTCATATCAAGTATGCTTCTGAGCTTCAAAGGCCGAGGGCTTTCTGCTGGAAGCGAGGGAGTATGCTGGGCAAAACAGACCCTGGAACTGCCAACAATCCCTTCCTGCTTCTTTCTGGCACTTTCTTTAAGAAAAAGAGGGAATGGGGAAAAACAGCAGAGGAAGAATTTACATTCCTGGAGTAAGTTAGTGCAGACAGAGCAATCAACAATACCAGACTCTGATGTTATTCTCTACATGCTGATATTCTTATCTATGCTATTTTGATGTGTTTCCATAGCCACTGCTTTATCCCCAAGAAGTCTTTTTGAAGAAATCACAAAAGCCATCCACCATTCAGCTTTAGTCATTCTTTGACTACCACTTTCCTCATTCCGGTAAGTAACTTTGATCTACTATAATGAGGTGGAAAGGCAAAAAATAACATGCAGGAAGCACACAGATGGCTGCTGAAGAACCTATCAACAATTTCAATTGACAGCTCCCCGTCATCATTCCAAGAAGTGTAATTATTATTGGTTTGAAACCAAAGAAGTAATTTCTGACCACTCTGAAGATGTTGTATTCTTCTTTATAATGAATTTATTTTGCTTTTCTTGTGAACTGGACCCTCTTCCTTTTCATGTGTTCATCACCTTGGTGACAGCAGCATTCATCTCGTGTAACCTGAACTCTTCCAAACAATCACAAAATATCCTGAACTGGAAGAGATCCATAAAGAACTTAGAAGGCCAACTCCTGGCTCTGCACCAGGATCACCCCAAGAATCCCACCATGTGTCTAAGAGCCTTGTCTAAACACTTCTTGAACGCTCTCAGGCTTGGTGCTGTGACCACTTCCCTGAGGAGCCTGTTCCAGTGCCTGAGCACCCTCTAGGTGAAGAATTTTTTCTTCCTAACCTTTAGGCTCCTTTCCAACCTAAACCTCCCCTGACACAGCTTTATGCCTTTCCACTGGGTCCAGTCATGGGTCAACACAGAGAAATGATCAGTACCTGCCCCTCCTCTTCCCCTCACGAAGAAGTTGTAACTGCAATGGCATCTCCCCTCAGGGAGGTCGAACAGACCAAGTGATCTCAGCCACTCGTCATATGGCTTCCCTCACCACCTCCACTGCCCTCCTTTGGATGCTAATAGCTTTATATTCCTCTTATATTTCAGTGTACAGAACTCCCACAATATTCAAGGAGAGGCCACACAAGTGCGAAGCAGAGCAGAATCACAGAATCACAGA
>WEKX01013989.1:0-172266 GCA_013390025.1 Pitta sordida | reverse complement strand
TCCTCCTCCTCCTCCTCCTGCTCCTCCGCCGCCGCCGCCTCCTCCAGGCCGCCTGTTCTTTGTTACAGCGGCCGGGAGGGCGGTAGCGAAGGGGGCGAGGCGGGTCCGAGGCAAAACCCGGCGGAGCCGCTCCCGGATCCCGGGCCCCGGCGGAGGAGGCGGCGCGGTCCCGCCGGGGCATCCCCGCGGCTGCAGGAGAAGGAGAAGGAGGAGGAGAAGGGACCCCTCGGGGCTGCGGGGCCGGGAGCGGGGAAAAAGCGCCTTGGCTTGGCCGCAGCGGGTTGCGGATGGAGCTCGGAGGGGGGGATGGGGATGCGGGAGATTCCAGGTGGGATCCAAAAGGTGGGAGGAGGAGGAGGGGGCAGGTGTAGGGATCCTGCCCCTGGAGAAGGTGCGGGGCGAGCCTCGGGAGACAAAAGGAGGAGAGCCCCGCGGTGCCCTCGTACACGTGAATTTCCTGCAGTGCGCCCGGTTTTCATTAAAACTTTTTTTTTTTTTGCATGTATGTAGTTTATTCACGTGGCGCCGGGAAGGGCAGATGGCACCGGCTCCCTGTGGGAACTCCCTACGTTACTCTGTGATCCTCCCGTAGGAATGGCCCTTCTCCTCCTCCTCCTCTTCCTCCTCCTCCTCCTCCGCCGCAATAATTGATAGAATGGCCATAATTCAGTGGGAATACAAGGCCTCTCTGTAGTTAAACAGATGTTGTGCTTTGAGCAGCAGCGTGAACAAGCTCTGCTGCATCACGGGGAAAACTGTGCATTTTTGAGTGCATTCATGCAGCACCTGTCCGTTTGTGTTTTCACGTTATTTATTCACACTGAGTGGGAGCCCGTTCCTCAAACTAATGGAAAACTGAAGAAAGGGAAGCTTGAATTCTCCCTTGTTGGTCTTTAAGTTCAAACACAGATTTATTTTTTAGGTTTTGGATTTATTTTTTTTAATTATTCTTTTTTTAATCCATTTCTAAATCGAAATGACTCAACTCACCACTGGAGCCTAGTTTCTTCCTTCAGGAGTTTGAAAGTGTATTTTTACATCGGCTCTTGTATTTTTAGATCACTTATGGCTCGAGGGGTTCCCTGCACATCGTGCTCCCCAGGCAGGTACCTACCTCAGTATCTTCATTTGGATTCCCTCGAGTTCCAAATATGTTCAGAGCCCTGTGTTGCAGCTGGAATTTCTGTGCGTAGCTGTGTGCTCTACACTCGGGCACAAAGTCATTTATTTGTACAAGCAAAAAAATGGGATTTTCTGCTCTTTTACTGCTGTCAGAATTAGGCCTTGTACTTGGTCTGATTTCTTCTGTACAGCTTGATTATGCACTGCTAATTATCAGTCTCTGGTTTACATAAAAAATACCTGGAATTCCCAGAAGCTTTGGTTATCTCTGGAAGATGAGCAGGATTATGAGTGACTTAATGGAGTATTTTTCTGACACTAATGCTTGAAAAGGAGAAAGAGAGAACCTCAGACATGGCCCAGAGCAACAACACAAAGAGGGTAAAAAAAACCCTTTGAAGCCCGTTTTCAGTGCCATCATGTGAGCCCATGTGGCACATCGTGACTCTTTACCAGCTGGAAGGGGTGGCACAGTGTCATTTGCTTAAAAAACTCGGGAAATACACGTGAGGTTTGGGAGTTTCGAGGCCCATGGGTGAGGATTGTGTAGCAGATCCTATTTCAGAGCACTGCGGGTTGTCGATCAGGAATTCTGCGACGTGCAAAACAGAAATCTTGGCTGCAGAGAGAACTGCACGAATGCAGGTGACAGCTGAGGTGTGGTCCATGTTTGCAAAGGTGGACCCCGTCACCTTGAACAGCAGTGATGCTGTTTCTCCGCCCTGTTGTTGCTATTCTCATGTGACAGCCCCTGGAATCAGACTGGCTTTGCTGCTCCTGTGATGTTGCGTGTCCTCTGCCTGCGCTTTGTCAAGGATGCGACATGGGCGTTCGTCCTGGAAGGCGCAGCCTTTGCCAAGCAGGTCACGCAGCAGCATTGCTGGTCTGGCTGCACTGCATCCCTGAGCCATTGGCTGAGGACCTTATTTGTTCAATCAGCCATATTTAGTTAGGATTACAGTCTTGTCAGCACACCAGCTACCTTAAAATAAATGGACGTACACCTCTTGAAATAGTGCAAAGCGTCCGTAAAAAGTCTTGGCTAAAAAGCAAAACAAACTGGTTTTGACATCAACCTGCAACGTGCTTTCTGTGACTTGTTTTGCACTGTTATACTCTGTGTTCCCTAAATACTTGTTGCATTGTTTGCCATGCTTTCGGATTACGAGCTTTTGGGGAAATTTCTTGAACTGCTGTTGTGCTCAGCCTTAGGCTTTTCTATAAATGTTTTGTTATGTGAGTTTAGTCCCCAAAAGCTGTAGCCAAGAAAGGCCCAGGTTGTGCCACAGATAAACCGTGTTGGCCCCTTCCCAGGGCAGCGGGTGTGAGGAGGGATCCTGCTGTTGACAGGTGGAGTTGGGGAGGGCAGTGCATGGGACAGACCATGTGGGAATTCCAGGCTGCCCAGACTCCAGACCAAAATCCCCCTTAGGCTGTTGCCCAGCTGGCTGAGCAGTGGGACCCTCCTGCCGTGACCAAGAGACACAGTGACCAGGTGTCCTTTTGTATTCCCGTCAGTTATCATGCTGGGTTTCCACCCAGAGCAACTTGCTGTGGTGATGGACTGCCCTGTGTTAATTGGGAGTTATTTATGGATTGGTGAAGGAACCTCTTTCAGCTTCTGTTGGAGGTGGAGCTGGGTGTGGAGCTGGAATCAGATGTTGCTCCCTGGCTTTGGCACAAGTGTGGAATCCTTCCTGAAGCTGTGAAAGGGATTGTGTGGGGCTTGTGCTGAGGAGTCAGTCGAGCTGGTGGTACCTGTGCAGAAGTAGCTGTTGCTCTGGGCTCCAGCCCTGAGGGCCATATCCACAGCCCAGCCAAGCAGAGCACGTGGAGCATCAGTCCTCGGGAGTAAACTCCTAGGGGAGAGTCCTGCTGCTGCCCTGATCCTGAGTAATGACTGTGCTTGTGCGTACCTTTGGCTTGGTTTTGGTTGCAGTAGTAGCAAATGCTTGACTTTGAAACAGGGCTCTGATAGTTTGGTGTACCATGTTTCCCTCTGCTCTTGTCCTCCCTCTCACAGGTTCAGACTCTCCTTCCTATTCTCTACGTGGTGTTTCTGCAGCCTCATCTTGTAGACTTGGATCATGATCTTCCTGTTGCTTTGCCCTTCACTGGGGCATTGGGAAATTGCTTATTTGAAAAGGAGAGCCTTTTCATGGTTAGAAAAGGGAAAACTGTTTTCCAGATCCTGCTTGCGCTGTGATCTTAGCCATACATAATCTGACTTTCTGCCAACCAGAATTTAGTCATTGAGGAGCAATAGATTGTGTTTATGCAAGTCTTTAGTACAGACTGACAAAAATTAAGTGAATATAGATCATCCTTAGTTAACTGTGAAAGCAAATTAGTGAGTTAGTGGTTCTTGGAAGGCCAGTGACAAAGGGGGGATTTGTTTTTCCAGGTTTTTCTGATGCTCATTACCACGATATACTTTTGCCTTTGGAACAAACCTGACACTGTGTTTGCAGTTTTTAGGTTCTTAAGATGATTGTGTTTATTAAATAAGTAACGTTCAGAGATAATTTCTTCAAACTACTGTTCAATGAAAGGTTGCACTGGACCTTGTTCCTGCAGTGATTGTCGCTGGCCTGGATTAGTCCTCTGGCCTTGGATGTTCTCAGGCTCCACAGGAACTTTTAGGAGGGGACACATGTAATGATACAGCAGTCACTGAAGGGTTTTAACAACTTTAATTTCTTTAACTTTCCTTTGATCCTCCTGCAGGGACAGTAATGTGTTTGGGTGTGCTCTGGGTCAGTCAGCATCGTTGCTTCACAAAGAGATGTTTACATAATATGGAAAATCAAAGTCATTCATCACTAACTTCATCTTTTGTATTTCGGCAGGTTTAAAAAATGGCTGAAGATGGCAGTGAAGAGATCATGTTTATTTGTAAGTATCAGGAAAAAGATCTGACTCTCGTGATGTGTGACTTGTCTACTCAGAATGTTTGGAATTAAAGACTAAGATTAAGACTTTATTTAGAGAAATAATTCATGTAGAAGAGGGTCATCAAGCAGCTGATGGAGGAATAGAGAGGAGGTTGTGTAATGTAAGCACACACATGCTGATTTTGTTGGCAAACACACAACGAAACCTCTGAATGTGAGTGAGCAGAGCAGCTTTTTCATGTCTGAAGTAAGTGAGACTGAAGGCCTTAACACCAGTGTAAGCCTTTGTTTATACAGCCAGGTATAGCAGCCAGGGGTGTCTGTGGGGAACTCTGACCTCTGGACTGACTTGAAGAGCTGCACCTCCACCGGAGGGGGAGGCAGACTCATTATTCTTTCAGAACAAGCCCCGTTTGAGATGCACCGACTGCCCTGACAAGTCTCACTTGTGGCATTCACTGCCTGTGCTTCATGTTCCTGCCCTCTGCACAACCCCGTGTGCCAAACCGGGCTCTGTGGCCTGGGCTCTGGACTCACGAGACCATGGTGTGTGGGGGGAGGCTGCAGCAGTGGCGTGCCAGGGACTGTGGGTGGGCACTGTCCTGTCCTTGATGGAGCTTGGCCAATAGGTTTGTTTTCCAGGGGCATATTAGCCCTGCAGCCTTGCCTTTGTCTCCAGCCTCGGCATGCAGGATTAGTGTCACAGTGGAAATAAAAAATCAGGATATGTAGAGTCCTTGTGTGAGCAGAGAGGGCCCAGATATGATGGATCTGATCAGGGCGGAGCAGAACGTGTCCCTGATTTTTGCATCCACAGGGTTTTACCCCTGATGGCTCCACAGCTGCACATCTACCTTTTGGGACCAGATTCCTTCAAAAATAGTGTTGACTGTTGGCATTTTTATTGAGTTGCAGATACAATTAGTGAAGTTACCTCGTCTTCCCCTTCATAAAGAGATTCTGGGGATTCAAGAAGAGTGGGGGTGTGATGCCCTTTCCTAATTGCGCAGAAAGAAGGTGTCACACGCATGATTTTCCTCTTGGAAAATTCCTCTGTGGTCACTGACTGTCTTGATCTTTCTTTTGGTCTCTGCAGTTAGTTTTACCCATGGGATATAGGGACTGCTTATGTTCTAAAAAAGTAAGTTGTAATAAATGATAGTGTGCACTCCTATAAATGACATGAATACGTATTTCATAGACAAGAGAGTTTGGGAATATTTCTTTATACGAGTCTATGAATACAGTCCTCCCCAGGGTATTTTATGGTTATTCCCATGCTGATTTTTGTATTTCTTCTGTGACTGTAATCTCTTGAAAGTGTCTCATAGGGTAATTGTAGCAGCTTTGGGGAATGTCAGCTGGATATTGAGACAGGCTACACAATGCCAGTGGTCACTATTGCTCTGGATTTTGTCATTCCTCTGCAAGGGAATTAAGGAATGTGTGGCTTATTGCTGCACGTAGTTGTGGATCGTGCTGCCTGCACCTTGCTGAACTCTTTGCAGGAGTGAGGAGTGCCTCGATGGAGTCAGAAGATAAGGAAAACAGTGTCGTTTCCTTTGACAGCAAAGCCTGTTTGAGAAGCTGTTGCTCTGGCTATTCCCTCCTGTCCTCATTGGTTTTGACAACCCTTTGTGGATGATAATCCAGTTCTTTTCAGCAGTCTGGTTTACACATTCCTCTGTGGCTCCTCTGCCCTGTCTGGCTTGGGAAATCTGTATTTAGCCCAGGTTATTTCAGTAATATTAAGCACAGCGTGAGCTACAGGCACAGCTAGAGGAGTGGGGATGGTGGTAGAGAAGCAGGACAGCTGCAAGGATGAGTTTTGGTGCTGGTGATTTGTGGACAGCACTTGCCCACGGATCCTTTCCTCTGATACAGCTGTCTGGTGCTGAACAGCAAACCAGACTGGGAAGTTAATTCAGCTGGAAAACAAACTGATGGGAAGAGCTGGTGGTTTCATTCCTTGGTTCACCAGAAGGCAGCAGCCAGGCTTGGGGGTTGCATCAGCCAGTATTACTGTTTGACAAAAATATATGTGAATTCTCACTGCTAAGCTGTTTTTGTTGCCAGAAGAAGAAACAACGTGGAGCTGTGTACTGAAATTGGGGATCCTTTTTCTTAGAAGTCCTTCTGTTCATTGTGACAAATACTTGAGGGGAGAGGTGTGCAGTTCAGAGCACTGAGTAACTACAGCAGAGGGGACATACCCAGGAATGACATGGCTTTTGTCATGTCTCTTCCCAAAGAAAGTGTAGGGACCCTCCTTTTTGCATCTGTGCTGTGGTTACCTGACTTGGCCTTTTAAATGTGGAGCTCAGATGGAAACGGCACTACAGGAACATAACCCCTGTGTTATGGTGTGGTGTGATCTCTTCTGAAGCTGTGTCAGCAGCTGACCAGGCAGAGCAGTTTGACAGCTATTTTTTCACAGTGAAGCAATGTATGTGCTTTTGGAATCCTGTTAAGTTATCGTATTTTAGAAGGCTTCAAATTATCCTGGTCTGAAAAAGGTTTCTTAGGAACCACTCAGGTCTGGGTAATTTACAGCCACTTAAATTAAAAGTTAATGTGGGTAAACTGACAGTGAGTTAAGTGGCCAAGGTCTGTTGTGCAGCCAAATGACTTGTTTGGAAAGGCACCAGAAGGTGTCTTGGAAATCTCTCTCCCTGTGCTGTGGGTGAGAATTGGGTGTGGGCCAGGCATGGCCAGAGCTGGGCTCCCCAAATGTGTCTGTGCCCTGCTGAGGTCTGTGCCAGTTCTGCCACTGGTGCTGGGTTTGTGCCTCCTGTCACTGAAAGCACCAAGCTGTTTCTAACAGCTGGGAAAGGTGGTAACTTGGGGGTTTTTTAGCTGCTACGTGTTATGGCACTTTACCTGAAGAACAATGCCATCTTTAAGCAGAATCTTTACTGTGGATGTAAAGCAGTTATTTTCCTTTGAGGGAGAATTCAAACAATTGTCTTCTGATAACAGTGATCACAGTGTGTGTTATCTCACCTATGCAGGTGCCAGCTCTCCACTCGATGTTCAATTATTCGTGTTCCTTTAAACAATATACATAAACATCTGCCTCTCTATGTATGTATTTTGTCCTGGTGCCAGGTTTGGTTTCAGTGAAGGAGGCAGCTGTCTTAAAACAGTGTTTTCCATCAACCTTTTTCTCTCCCCTTCCTTGCAGGGTGTGAGGACTGTGGGCAGTACCATGATTCCGAGTGTCCTGAGCTGGGCCCCGTGGTGACAGTCAAAGACTCCTTTGTATTGAGCAGGGCAAGGTAAATAATGTTTGTGCTAGTCCTTTAAAGTGGATGTTGCTGACAGCTGGAAGGAGAAGTCCCCGTGGACTGCAGAAATTTATGGAAAGCACATGGCCTTGATTAAATAGAAAAATTGATGCACACACTTGAGTGCTGTGCTGAATGGCAGCCAAAAAAATTAACTTGATGCTCATCAGGACTTGGTTTCTTCATGGAGGTTTCTGGCAAAAAGTCAGGTAGTGCCAGATGGGGTGATGACTTCTGTCTTGGTCCAGTATCTGCCACGTTTCCTCCTCCTCGGATGCACCACAATAGTTTCAGAGAAGTGTGAGGATTTCTCATTGGTATGGTGTCTTCTTTCTTGGTATCAACTCTGTAATTCCTCCACTTAGAAGCAAAACAAGTGTTCTCATTATTGTGGGTCTTTAGGAATAATAGCTCTGTCCGAAAATCTGTGACAGCACAGCAGAAATGCACGTTTGCCAAAAGAAACAAATAGACTAAATCTAGCTGGGAGAAAACAACACTGGGTAGTGATTTTTACAGGAAAAGACAATCAGGCATTGTCAGCAAGATTCATATTAAGGTGTAAAATGTAAGGCTAAGGAAAGAAACCAACTGTTGGGAAGATTCACTGCAAATCAGAAAAGGGGAAAGAGTTCAAATGGAATTCAAATGGCTTCATGGATTATTTAATGTGCTCAGGGCTTCCATATTTCTTCTTGGGAAGTCACAGGCAGAAAACATGGGCATGTGGGCAGCAAGTCTGCACATGCTGGCTGTGTAGGCCACGCTGTGTATTCCCGGGATCGTTTTGTAACAAATACGGGATTTCTGGATCTCCCTGGGCAGGATTATCCTGGTGTCCCACCTGGTGCACTGGCTGTCACTGGGCAGGAGCTGTCACTGGTTTCCTGGGCCTTCCCCAGAAAAGGAACTGACCCTGCAGCTCCTGCCAGGCACCACCTTCCCTGGAAACCTGCCCTGGATGAACCCCTGCAGCATTTGTTAATGGTTAACAGCCCTGACACTACAGGTGCTTTGTTCTTGGGGGTGATTTCAAAATACATGTAGGAATAGCAGAAACTGGGGATGGAGGTGCTTTTCTTTTTCTGTTTTTCAGCCTTTGACATGCAGATAAGTTTTCCCTAGTGGAAGTTTGGGCTGCTGGACAGTAGATTTGAAAGCAGAATTTAAAATTGTTACAGAAAAAAATGTATTTATTTTCTTGAAGAGTTTACAGCTGCAATCAGTTAAGATATAAAAAGGAAAGGAAGAATATAATTGCAGCCTTTATTTTACATCTGGGGAACAGTAGATGAGAGGGTGAGTTGTCTGAGGTCGAGTTTAACCACAGAGTGGATATGAATCTTTTAAAAACCAGTCTAGTTGCTTAACCAAAATTGTTATTTTGTCTGTCCTAGTGAACAGATAAAACAGATAAACCATAAAGGTTAGAAAACAAGTGTTGAGAAACACGTCCTGAACTTCTCAGTCTCTAACATTGCTTATTCCATGTTTGAAACTAAAAGAATTTTTGTTTCCATTAATGTGCTTATCACTATGATTGCAATTTTTTTGTATTTCACTCTATCTAGACAGTAAAGAAGTTCTGCCAATGTCAACTTTTGTAGAGTTGTCAGTAGCCTGTCTGATTATTTTTTCTCTGTTAAAATGTAGTAACAGTATTTATTACATATCGTTCTTCTCAGAAGCCAATTTGGTAAATGAGAGAGGCACAGAATCACTTGTGATCAATGTGTCAGTGTATGTAATGAGGCAGAAGGAAAACTGCTTCCCCAGCCTCTCCTCCCCGAGGGACTGCTCTGGCCTTTGGCCATCCTGGGGGTCCTCCCCCGATCTCACTCCAGTTTGCCCATGTCTTTTCTGTACTGGGAGCCTGGAAGAGGAGGCAGAAGATCCAAAGGATCAAGTGCGTGCAGGGCAGAGGGGGTCAGTCACTTGCCTCAGTCTGTTGGCTGCTCCTGTTTGCAGACCCACAGAATCAGTCACAGAATCCTTTAGGTTGGAAAAGACTTAATATATTTAGTATAAAAGATTGTCAAATCCAACCTTTGACTGATCCTGGTCAACTAGACCATGGCACTCAGTGCCACATCCTGTCTTTCCTTCAACACTTCCAGGGATGGTGATTCCACCATTCCCCTGGGCAGCCCACTCCAATATCTAATCACCCTTCCTAATGTCCTGCCTAAACCTCCCCTATCTCATGGTAAGACTCTGTCCTCTAATTTTTCTAGTCTAATTATCTCTAATTGTCCTCTTAATGTTCATACCATCCAAGATGCATTTGGCCCCTTTTGCTGGTGGGACATGACCAATTGACATGGCCAACTGAGAACAGTCTCACTATGGCACTTTCTTGGCACCCTCAGGTGCAGCCTGTCAGGTTCCTGGATTGAGCTTTGTCAGGTAATCCCTGATTTGTCCCTCCTCCATTGCTGGTAGTTGTTCTCCTCTGTTTATAAATCCTCATAGAAATTAGGGTGTGTTGATCAGAAAACTTTGCTGTTACCAGAGATTGGAGAAATTGGTGTTGACTTCTTTCTTTCATTGATTCCTGCAGTGTTGTCCTATGTGTAACCTTTTTTTTTTTTTTTTCTGTGGGTGTGTTTCTCAATTCTCTCTTCAACTTTTAGGTCATCTCTGCCTTCTAATTTGGAGATCAGACAACTGGAGGATGGGACTGAAGGAGTGTTTGCCCTGACCCAGCTAGTGAAACGTACCCAGTTTGGCCCATTTGAATGCAAGAGGGTTCTCAAGCTGGAAAAAGAATCAGTTTTTCCCCTGAAGGTAAGACACAGCACATGGAAGTCAATAACAAGGAGTCAGTTAATGCCCTCTAACACTACGGAAAGAAAAACGTGTCTAGGGGGATTATTTGGAACATCTTTTAGGTGTGCCCTGCGATGGATGAGCTAAACAAACGTTCTCTGGGCAGGGTGCAGAAGAATCAAACTGGAGTCTCGTTCTGTGTGTTTGAAGTGAGATACAGCCAGCAAAACCTGTCATCTTTCACCTTCTGCATGTGATAATAGAGGAGGAACAACAACTGTGGCAGTTAATGAGTCTCTTCAATTTGACTCTTAGGGTTTATGCAACATGCAGAATAAGTTGGGGTTTTTTTCTGTCTTGCATTCATTTTACTACTCTCTTGACACATTTTGGTGGGGAAAATGCTGCACTGAAAGTGGAATTCAGTCTTAGTTTTCACTAATACATAACTCAGGGGTAAAGATGTGACTCATGCTGAAGGATGTTTCACACCATGTTATTTGGATTCCCCTCCTTTCTCCTGTATCCAGTAATTTTTTAAGAAACTGGTAGCTATAGCAAGAACTCTTAGGAAAAGGGTTCAGTTTGTTCCCATCCTGCCCCTGGTAGTGTCTCAGTCATCTGAGGGTGTGACTGATGAATGAAACGTGCCCGATGCAAGCGTTGAGGTTTCCCTTGTCTCCGATGCGCTTTGAAAAGGAGCCCCTGCAAAAACAGAAAACAAAATTCTGTCTTAACTCTGTATTACTTCTTAGAGCTTTTATTATACGCATATTTTCCTTGACAGGTCTTCCAGAAGGACGGGCCCCTGGTCTATTTTGACACCACAAACGAGGATGATTGCAACTGGATGATGATGGTGCGCCCAGCCACCGAGTACGAGCATCAAAACTTAACAGCCTTCCAGCATGACAATGACATTTACTTCACCACCTCCCAGGACATCCCGCCGGGAACTGAGCTGCGAGTGTGGTATGCAGCTTTTTACGCCAAAAAAATGGAAAAGCCAGTGCTGAAGCAGGTCACTAGTGTTGCCAATGGTATGTGTGGGGGCCTTTTTTCCTTCCTAAGGGCCCAGAGCTGACAGGGACTGACAGTCCCTCGCTGTCGTAGTGTCCAGGGCTGTTTATCCAGTAGGCTCTGACCTTGTGTCAGGCTAACCTGCACCCAGGGGTGCCCTGCGAGGAGAAAGCACAGATTCTTCACCGTGGTACTGCCACGTTTTTGAAAATGGGTGGCCTAGTTGATGACTGAGCCTGTTCAGAGTGAACAAACTGGATAAATAGTTCTTAGCTCAAGAATTGGCGGTTGCATCAAAAATATTTCTGTTTTCCTGGGTGAAAGGGCAAAGGAACTCGAGTATCAGTGGAGTATCAGTCTAAACATACATGTAGACTTCCTCAAGAAGCCATTCTTCTTCACTTGCAATGAAAGTGTTTTGGTGTTGCACAGAACTCTTAACAGAGTTCTAAAAAACTACATTTTTTTGATGGATGTGGGTGTTTAAAAACATTGTTTAAGTATTTCCTGGTCTCTGTTCAGCAATTTCACTTTACACTCTAGAATATTAAAGGCACATTGCAAGAGATGCAGGTGTAAGAATGTCCTGGTTAAAATGTTACATGAGAATGTTTTTTGCTCAGAGTAAAACTTTTTGACTATGTATATGCTCTCAGCACGGAGCAAGAGAGTCAAAGGGTCTGGAAAGTAAAGATGAACTGTTTTTCCTCTTCACAGATATGTGCTTGGCAGTGATGGAATCTGATATCAAAGAGGGGAATAAAGTGTCTTCAAAACCTTCATCTGCTGTCTTACCTCATAAAAAAACGAAGAAATCCAGCATGTCAGCAGCTGATCAAGCAGGTTTGCAAAATTACGCTGTTTCTAGGGGAGGCAGGGGAAGATACAGATCTTCAGAGCTCTTAAGTGTAACACTTCTATGCATATACATGTTATGGTTAAATAACTTACAGCAAATACTAAGTTAGAGAGGATTTGAAAGTCTGAGTCTTACTTTTCAAGGGCACGGTGATTAAAATCACATATACAGGTTAAAAGGAAACAGAAAGGCAAATAAACCTTTAGGAGGATGGTTTTCACATAAAACACAACTGTTCCTGACTTTGGATGTGGATAGTGTTGGAGGGAGACAATCCTAAAGAAAGTCTTCATACCCTCTGTGCAAAGTGTAACAGTTCAAATGATCGGGTTCTAGAAGAAAACATGAGACTGTGGGTGTACAGTGTGAGTACATAGTGCAGAGATCAGGATCAAAAGGAAACTCTTCTGGGTTTGTTGTTTAAAAGGCTCCTTCCCTAAGTTTTGCTTATTAATACTAATAGTAGCCAGGAGGACAGTTGCTGCAGCTCTGTGCAGAGCAATTCATCGGAAGGTCTGTTTGTTCCTCTTGGATACTGTCACTGCTAAAATGTGAAGTTGACTGCAGAGTTGTCTTTCAGTTTGTCATTATTGATTTTTATGGGTGAGGAAATACGGACAATTCAAACAGCCCCTCCTTCCTCCTTGTGTCTGAAAGTTCCACTTCAATAGAAACAAAATGCTGCCTGTTCTGTTTTGGGAACCCTAAAGTCTTCCCACTGATGTCGTGTTTTGGTGCTTCCAAAACAAAGCAGTACTTTCCCTTTGATTCTGTTTGCCTCAAGTCACACAAAGCAGTTGCCAACTGACAGAGCTGTGGTTCCAAGTAAACCACGTTTCCCTGCAGCTGCCCAGGAACCCTGAGGAAGTGGGAACCTCAACAGGACCTGACTCTTCCTGACAAACCAGTGCACAACTTGAGGCAGCTGAGGATCGGGAGAAGTGCAGAGTCAGGGAAAAATGAAGTTATGCAGAATCTTGGGGTTTAATTTTGCTGGTTTTGTCCTCCTGGACAGAGCTCTCAAGCCTGTGAAGAAGGAATTTCTGTTGCTGTATTGCCCTGTCATTATTTACTTATTTATTTGTTACAGTGTGGATGAGATCACACCTCTGTAGTGCAGAATGTTGAATGTAACCTGTGGCAGGGAACAACCTCTGCCTCAGAGAATCTTTTATTTTCATTTAAGAGACAACACTGAAAAGGAGGAAGAACTTTATTGTCCTAATACAGATGTGGTCTTCAGGCAGAGAGAGATGAACTGACCTGCTAATGATCATCCAGGAAACCTGTGGCAGAAGCTGAGGCACAGTTTAAATTCCCTGTATTGCCATTCACTTACCCAGACTTAAGTGTCATCCTCCTCTGGGGGAGTCTTGTACACTGTGGAATATTCAGCTTTGTGTTGGCCAGAAAAATCTCAGAATATCAGATCCACTTCATAAATTCAGACACGTTATCCAAGGATTAAAATACAGTGGACTATGAGCAGAGTAACCATTTCCCTATTGTTCTTTTTTCTTTTTCATTCTAGTTCCATTTTCCCCCTAATTTCTTCTATATTTTCTTTATCTTTCTTGGAGTGATAAGTTAATTAAAGCATTAATACGGTGGTTTCACAGCACATCTAGTTAATGGAACTGCTCAAACACAGTTATTCGCTGTCCTCACCATTACTTCATTACTCCACATGTTCTTACTCTGCCATTCTCCTCACAGAGGGAGAGGAGGCTTCTGCTTCTGTCCTCAGCTGACCCTGGTAACACTGGCTTTAAAGGTGCTAAAAATGCTTTATATCCTGCCTTTGATAATCACAGTGCTTTAGAAAGTGGTAAAGGAGGGCTCAGGACTTTACAAGAGCACTGATACTCTTTCCTGGCAGCATGTAGTATCTTCTGATGTTTTAAATGTTCGTGTTTGGAAAATCCTGAAGTGGTCCCAGCTGCCCCCATGGGCCTCTTACCATCTAAATTGTACCTTGTGATAATCAGGGAGTTACTGCAAGGTGAAAAAAAAAAATCTGCAGGGATTTACCACCTTCCCATTTTCAGAGCTTTTCAGTATTTCTTTTTGCTGTGATTTAGTGAACGCTCCAGAAGGCAGTGGAACTGCAGACACAAAGCCCAACCAGTGGACGTGTAAAGTGTGTTCATCTGCTTTCCAAGAGCCTCAGCTGCTGACAGGTAAGAAGTGCTTGAAACTCATGAGAGGATGCTAAGAATCATCAGAATTCTGCTGTTCCAGAGCTCATGCCATGCACCATCCATGGTGTAATAAGATAAAGGTTTTAGGCTTTGTGTTCTTTTAAGAAAAAAGGGTGGCACGGAAGGTAAAACAATGGTATTTGGGGTGTGAGTGGTCAGTGTGTGGGCAAACAGACTTAATGTTGCATCTAGAAGAAATAAAACTCGTCTAGAAGATGAGGCAAGTGAGATGTGACTGGAAAATCAAGGATGGGGAACTGCATGAGCAGTGTGTAAGGTCAGTGACAGCAGTTTATATTTTGTGATACTGTCTTGTCTGGTGTTTATGACACAGATTTAGTAAAGCTAATTAAATAAGGATTTTCCCCTGCATTTTTCGCAGCCATATGATGTAGTTTTCAAAAGAACTTAAAATATTTAGAAGCTCTGACCATTCAATGAATCATTTTTTTAAAAGGGGGTTTAGGCCCCTAAATAATTTGGGCATTTGGAGAAACGTACCTGTTATTAGCGAGCAAAACCTTTCTTACAGTGATATCTAACAAATCTCTTTAAAAATGTAGTCCATCTGAGTAATTGTTTCAGTGTTTGATGAAGTGGATGCTTTTATTCAGGAAGTGTTTGCTTCTGAAATACGATTTGAAGTGAGTCTCTCCAAGGTGAGATGGACCCGATGGACGAGCTTCATCCGAGTATTTCAGGGCAGTTTCTTCCTCCCTCTCTCCTTCTTTCTCATCCCCCCAGAGCACTTGCTGTGCCACCTGGAACAAGCCAAAGGTGCCCCCCAACCCAGCCCAAGTGATGCTGTGCCAGAGAAAGCAGCAGAGGCTCCCCCCACGGAGCAGCCGGTGCCCAGCGATGCAGCCACTGCCAGCACAGAGTCGAGGAGAAAGGCCAGGAGGGGCAGAAAGGCCAAAACAGCAAAAGCAGAAACACCTCTTGTCGTTGATGGAGAGAAGGATCCTGCAGGTAAAACAGAACTTAAGAAAACGCCAGGCAATATGTCCCCTCATACATCTGCGTCAGAACGGCCTAGGAAAGAGAACAGACACAAGGTGGAGGTTTTTACTTAGGTCGCTTAATGAATGATCTTTACAGACTTAAGACTTAGTTAATGATCTCTGAGGGGGCATTGGCTGTGCTGAATCTTGCAGCTCCTACACTGAGGTTGCCCGCATTCTCCTGTGATGGTTTCAGTAGCAGAGAGGCCCAGGGAAACACAGGGTAGTGGTTACGAGACCTGCCTGGCTTTCTGCAGGAGGGAACAGCAGAGAAAGTGTCTTTCCTCTCAAGAGATGTCTTCCTCTCTGCCTTAAGGCTTATACTTGAAAAGACCTTACCTTCCTTGAAGGGAAGTTTTAGTAGCAAATTTTACAGTCCTGAGCAACCTGATGTAGTGAGAGATTTCCTTGCCCTTGGCAGGGGGGTCGGACTCGGTGGATTTTAAAAGTCCCTTCCAACACTGTTTTGTGATTTCGTGAACATGTTTGTGGACAATTCGTTTATCCAGTGCCACATCTTATTACAAATTCTGCATCTGAGGTTTTATTTCTAGCTGTCCACATTAACACTGTATTTCTGTGGTGTGTTGGCAGTGGAACGTGTAGCTGACGTTGTGACTGAGGTCCCTCCAGAAGAGGTGGCCCTGCCTCCCGCTCCAGAAGAGAGGATTATGGATTTGGTTTTAGGAAAGATGCCCAGCACCACAAATAGCATCAGTTCAGTGACAAAGTAAGTGTTCTGGGATGCAGAATTTCCTCTTAGGTTTAATTAAGATTATGGAGCTTGTACTGCTTGACTTCTGGGACCACAGGTGCTCTTTGTTATCAGCGTAAAATTGCTGCTGCTACCAGAGCTGACTTTGAATGCCACAAAGATGGCCTGTTGCTGCTTTTATTCGGTGTGATTCCAAAAGCCTTCTGCAGCTGCAAAGTGAAATATTACTCCTGTGGATTGTTGGTGATAAGACAGGCGAAGAGATTTGTGCTAAGAGAAGAATATGCTAACCATTATTATTATGATCCAGTCTTGCTTGTCATCTCAACTCATGAATGATTTCGTGTTGGTTTTGTGTGTGATACTTCAGATTTAGAGCAGTGGGGGGAGAAAACTTCAGTATAACAGGACCTCAAGGAGACTCCTACGTATCATTTCGTTAATTTAGGCTGTTTTGTGCCTTTTTGTCTCCATGAAATTGGCTTTTTGAATTTTTTGGGTTTTGCACAATGAAGCACTCGATTTTTCGATGTTGGAGTCCTTAGCAGACACAGAGCCATCAAAAAGGCATTTCAGCATGTGGTTGTGCTGGCAAACAGCACAGTGCTGCTGCTTGGCAGTGCCTTCTGCATGGGGGCTGCCAAGCTTTCCGAGCTGAAACACTGCTGATGTTTTCAGAGGATGAGCAGAACAGATCCTCTCTGTTCCTCTGAGGGGCCTGCAAAGAGAGTCTCTGCTGCTGCTTTTTGCCTCGTTCGTGCTGGGTGAAGATGGTTTGGAATGATCCACTCTCTGCCATCTGCTGTTTCCAGGGGGTGGCCGGGGGAGGCACCTTGGCATCGAGGAGGCTCCATCCAGGTTCCCTCCCTGGTGCCAGGATCTCAGCATAACACTCCTCAGCTTCTGCCAGCTGCTGGAACTCTCTTGCAACCTGTGGGATACCTTTCAGTCCCTGCCTTTTTCTCTGATCCAGTAGGTTTGCTCATCACCAAAACACCATGTCCCTCAAAAGAAGTTTAATTCTCTCCAGTAGACACGGGATACGGCGGAAGCTGATAAAGCAGCTTGGGGAGCACAAGAGAGTCTATCAGTGCAGTATCTGCACTAAGATCTTCCAGAACAGCAGCAATCTCAGCAGGCACATCCGTTCTCATGGTGGGTTTGCTTTTTGCCTCACTTGGGTATTGATTTTGTCTCTCATTGGTTCCATCTTTGAGTAAAAGAGCTGGGCTGCTTGTAGGTAATTGGGATATTTTTTCTTTTTTTTTTTTCTTAACTCTCTAACCTAAACTCTTTCAGTTATGCAGACCAAAGCATCAGAAGATAATAGTTGAAAGTTGGAGTATTTAACATTTGAATTAGGTGCATCTTTTAAATTGTGATGGGGTTTTCCCCCAAAACTGTTCTTGCTTTTAAATATGGATCTATATATGGCCCCCACCTTCACAGGCACATAGCTGTGGAAATGTCAGCTGAGTGCTTTTTGACTTGTGATCTGCAGTTCCAAGGGTCTCTTAAAGACCTATTCTAAAGATTCAATTAAAAGGTTCATGAAAAAGGGTGGGTGAACTAAATCAAATCGTTGGAAATGGTTAAAAATTCAGATCTCCTGAATTACTGTTTCTCATCACAGCCTGTTTGTTTGCAGTTGCTTGTGCTTTGTTTTCCCCTGTCTTGCCTGGAGTTGTTTATTATCAATCACCCACTGCTTTCTTTTTATCCTGCTTGATCCCCTCAGGTGACAAACTGTTCAAATGTGAGGAATGTGCAAAGCTGTTCAGCCGGAAGGAGAGCTTGAAGCAGCACGTTTCCTACAAGCACAGCAGGAATGAGGTGAGTGGAAGTGACCCCTGGGCTCTTACTGAGGTTGGGTAGAAAGGTACAGTGAGATTCCAGGTGCCAGCTGGGCAGCTTGGGGCAGTGCCATGTGAGCAGGTGTCCCCTGGGAGTGAGACAGGACTGATAGGGAGAGGTAACATCTCATGCTTGATGAATCTGTGAAGTGTGGGCAATGCTTTGGAGCACGCCAGCCCTTCTCCACATCTGAATTTCCTGCAGAAAGTTGCTTTCAGGCATCAGTTACAGCAAGGGAAGCTGGAGTTAGCTGGGCCTGCATGATCTAGAGGTGAGATTTCACTTGAGTTTATGTTGCTAAATAAGATTGTTCCAGTCCTTGTTTGCTTGTGTTTTTCCTTTATCCCACCTTCAATGCGTGAACTCAGGGTGAAGAGTGTGAACTCTGCCTGGAGAGGGACTTTTGGTGCTGCTGCAATAGAAATATTAAAAACACCTGTAGTGGCATCCTATTAGGGAATATTTCCATAGTTGCTTGGCATCAATGTCCTGAGCTCTCAGACTGCTGCCATCTGCTCTGGAGCTGGAGGATGAGTCAGATCGCATCTTGCTTCTCAAAAATTGTGTCTGTGTTGGACCAAGGGGTTGTCAGGAGATTGTTACACACATACAGATACATGGGGGGGTTTTTTAGTAGCTCAGATGTAGGAACATGGGAAGATGATACAGCATCAGAATTTTGTATCAATGCATGTTTAAATGTCCTCTTGAAGGAGGAAAAATTGGAGAAGACAGAAAACAGAAAATGCAGTTGTGATTTAGAATTTTTCTGTCGGACATGACTTGGCTTTTTCCCCACTTAAACAATTCCTGTTTGCCCTCCTCAGGTTGACAGTGAGTACAGGTACAAGTGCAACACGTGTGAAAAGGCTTTTCGGATAGAGAGTGCACTGGAGTTCCATAACTGCAGGACAGGTGAGAGTGGAGAACTGTTCCAGTTCCTCTGGAATGTCTATTCCATTTTAAGGGGATGCCCACAAATCCAGCTCAGCATAGAAACTGCAGAAGTGATTTAGATTTATTGATACAGTAGGAATTTAGATTTATTGTCACAAGAAGCAACCTGCGCTGCTTCCCTCAGAAAAAACCTTTTTTGTTTTTTAAATAAGGAAAATGTAACTAGAAATCTGCAGAGCAACAAATCCACTTAGGTGCTGCTTTTTTTAGTACCTTATGCTTGCATGTCTGATACCCTCACTGGTATTTCAATTGTATGTTCACAGATTCCCTGTCATCATGTTTATTTGATTTTCTCTCCTAAAACTAAGTTCCCACTTCATTTCTCTGAAACGGAGGAACTGCAGAGGGGGCTGACAGAAAGTGTTCTGGTGCTTAGACATGGCTGTTTGTGTGATGCTGTGCTGTTGTATGTGCGGTGATTTTACCAGCATTAAAAACTTGAATCAAGAGAATCCGCTCCAAACCTTAATTTTGTTGTATGCTAGACCATAATGGAAATAGCCCAGGTGAGGAAGTTGCAATGCTAGGTTTCACCGTCAGGTTAGCATCACATATATTTGTTGCCTTTGAAAAATAAAATTAAACTAAAAGAAACACACTCACTATTGCATTTCCCTTCTCAGTTTGTATAATAATGGCTTAGATGTTAAAAACTCAGATCCAATAAAAAAACTTACCTGTCTCACAAACATACAAAACCTGTTTTCATTTGGTTTCTCTCGCGTACAGATGACAAGACATTCCAGTGTGAGATGTGTTTCAGATTCTTCTCAACGAACAGCAATCTTTCAAAACACAAGAAGAAGCACGGGGATAAGAAGTTTGCTTGTGAAATCTGCAATAAGATGTTCTACAGGAAGGATGTCATGCTGGACCATCAAAGAAGGCACTTGGAAGGTAAGTTTACTGCAGATCAACCTAACTGTTACTCTTGAAACTGCAGTGGAGGTGGGAAGGTTAAGGTGCATTGGATTCCATTGTATTCTTCTAGATGGTAGCTGTCTTTTGGTGTTATTGTCAGTTACCTGATCCAGAGTAGCAAGTTTCAGGAAAATGTGACATTTCTTAAAAATAACAGTAATGGATCCTGGAAGGGAGTTGTCTAATTCTGTGAAATGCTTTCTAGGAGATGTACCTTTATTTTTAGGCTCATATGATTGAATCCAGTGCTACTGGATGTGTAGCTGCTTGGCTTGTTATGCAGCAGTTTAGACTGGCTGGTTTTAATTATATCTTTTTTTCTTTCTTTGAATTCTGTTCTCCCTTTTTTAAAAAAAAGTGTAGTAACTTGAAAATCTGAAGGCAGAGAACTAACTTGCCATGTACATGATTACTGTATAAATATAGTATCAATGAAATGCTGTGGGATGTTATTATTCAAACACTTGAGAATATATGAAAATGAGATTGAGAGTTTACTATTCAAAGTCTCAAGCATCTCAGGATGTTACAGGTACTCAAAGACTCTGGAAAAACTTGGCAGATTCCTAAATATGTATTCAGATGCCTTTTGTGATGTAGATGATAAAACCAAAGGTGATTTTAAAAAGGCAGCCAGATTATCTAATTTGGTGCATTGGACATTGGTGATTGTTACTGGCTCTTTTTGTGCTTCAGACCTTTTTGTGATGAACCAGAAGAGAGCCAGAGGACGAGGGGCTGAATGACAATGGCCAAGTGCCTCCTGTTCAGTTGTCACAGAAGAGCAGGAACCCTCTGCCCTCCTGGAAGTAGCAGAGAAAGTATTCTGAAATCCTTACTGGGCGTTAAAGCTGATGTTGGACTGTTGCCTCTTCCTCCTCACCCCCTTTTTGGGTGAGGGGGAATTTCTGGGCCAGACATTTTGTAGCAGTGCCAGGGCCTACAGAATCTGCCTGTTTCCTGGTGTTGACAACAAATGTCTGTTTTCAGACACTTTGCAGTTGGTGTAATAACCAGTAAGACATAGTACATCACCCTGGCAGGCTGCCTTTAGATCCTTAAGACTGTTTTAATTTAGAAATCACCCTTTTGTTAGCAATTAAACCCTCTCCTGAGACCTTTCCCAGTGTTTCCCTCTTGTTCCCAGTGCTCACCTGAAAGGGCACTGCAGATCGGAGCAGAAAGCCATGGTTTAATTTTTTGTTTTGTTTTTTGATGGGGACTGTTCTGTTAAGGAGTAAGGCGTATGAAAAGAGAAGACTTTGAGCACAGCACGGAAAACATGGTTCGTTACAAGAAGGAGCCTTCGGGATGCCCCGTGTGTGGGAAGGTGGGTGTGTGTGCCACGTGTGCCACGTGAGGCTCTGCACTGTAGCACCAAGGGTACCAGGTTTAGTCTAGAGAAGAGGAGGCTGAGAGGGGATCTCATTAATTCACACAAATATCTCCAAGGTGGGTGGCAGAGGATGGTGCCAGACCCTTTGTCAGTAGAGCCCAGCAATGGCCACGAATTAAAGAACAAGAAGTTCCACCTCAACGTGAGGAAGAACTTCTGCGCTTTGAGGGTGGCAGAGCCCTCAAACAAGGTGTCCTGGGAAGTTGTGGAGTCCAGTCCAGATGTTACTCTTTGAGCAGCTATAGCTCCATGATACATCCAAGCCAATTGTGTCTAGCACTAGTGGAAGCTGTTGGAACAAAGGACAACTTCAGGGCAGACCTTTTTCCAGGACGTGTAGCACACTGTAGAGTGTCACATGGCCACTGTGTCTGTCAGTGAAATGTCGTGGCTTGTGGTGCTGGAAGTGGAGTTGACTGTGTGCATTGCAAACCATTTTCCATTGGGAATCAAAGAGTGATCCAGCATTGGAATGCGTTGCCCACGGAGGTGGTTGAATCGCCATCCCTGGAGGTATTTAAGGGTAGACTGGATGAGGTGTTGAGGGCCATGATATAAATGTTATAGCTGTTAGGTTTTAGTTGGATTGTAGGCTGGACTTGATGATCTTCAAGATCTTTTCCAACCTTATCAACACTCTAATACTGTGTGATACTCTGAATTCATGGCATTGTTGCATTTGGGTGTTCCACACTCATGATCTTACATTGCAGAGTTAAGTCATTAAAGAGAGTGTGGGTTCAGTTAGTGATTTTAGAAACGTTTAAGGATTCGTGTGCAAAATGTACTTGAGCAGCTCTTAAGTTGGTGTGTAGACTCTGGTTTTGATGATTTAGAGGTTTTACATATCAACCAAGGTAGGTTTTCTGAATATGATTTTTATAGATAGGTGGAGCATTCATGGTTCAAAGACACTCTAAATATTTCGAATTCTACCCTGTGTAATTCTGCTGCAGCTCTTTTGGAAGCCCACCTCTGATGAATAGGCAGTTTCAGTCAGTTCCTTGGAACTGTGCCCTTGGATTTTGCCATGCCAGCAGTTGCTGAGGTATCCTGCTGCCTCCCTAACAGGAGCTCATGCATTTTTCTGGCCATAATGAATCAAAAAGACAGTAAATATGTTCTGTGCTCTCCATTGGATAACTTGCAAAGAACTGTAAGGTTGCTGGACATGACCCAAAAATCGATCCTTCTCACCTCCTTTTCTTTTAGGTATTTTCATGTAGGAGCAATATGAACAAACACCTTCTAACACATGGAGACAAGAAATACACGTGTGAAATCTGTGGACGTAAATTTTTCAGGGTGGATGTGCTGAGAGATCATATTCATGTCCATTTTAAGGTACTGTGTTAATAATTAATTAGAGAAGGCAGCATGTTTTGACATTTTATCACTGAACTGTAAGGAGTTGAATTGAAAGGGGGTTGTGGGTCTCAAGAAGATGCTTTTTGGGATGTAATACTGTAACAGTTGAGTCTCTGTTTACATTAAATCTTATTTTATGCACACACAATATAATATTATTTGTTTGAATAAAAAATTAGTATAATTTGTTTGATTAAACAGTTATTCCTTGTGTAGTCATTGACAGAGCAACTTTTTTAACCTGGACTGAATGAAGCAGGAGGATATTTTAAATAAGTAATATTACAGCACTTGTTAATGCAAGGCAGTGTGCATAGTAACAAAACGTGAACATTCTTACCTTTTGAAGAAGAAGTTGAATCTATTAAACCAGAATATTCTTTCCTGACCTACACAGGACATAGCCCTAATGGATGATCACCAGAGAGAAGAGTTCATTGGTAAAATTGGAATCTCATCGGAGGAAAATGATGACAACTCTGATGAGAGTGCAGATTCTGAGCCTCACAAGTATAGCTGCAAAAGGTGCCAGGTAGCTTTAAATACTTTCAAATTAACTTGTTTTGGGGTGGGGATGGCGGAGTGGAGATGTCTATAAATCGTTCAGAATTTTAAAAAACATGAAGGGTTCTCAAAGAGAACTGCAGGCTACAGATCTGCAGTGCATGTTACCTCTAATCTGTGAAGTGATGCTATTCCAGAAGACTTTTAGGTGGTGTTCAGTGAAGTGGATGCTAAAACACTTTAAAAGAAATACAAATATATGTGCTTACTTGTGTGGAAGGAAGGAAGGAAGGAAGTGAAACTGGAGGAGGAATCTATAAAGGAACACTCAAATCTTGCACTACCTTTGGATTATGTGCAAATTCAAATTGTTGCAGCATTTCTGAATGGCACAGTCCCCAAATCAATTAATTTTGCTGAGATGAGGTGGTCCTTCAGTGGATATCCAGTTTGGAGGATGAAAACTGCTGCTTATATTCGGTGTGACTGCTTGTTCTTGGCCTGCTCTACAACAGCCAGGATGGCATTGGAAGCACTGGTGGAACATACTTAACTCATCAGTGGAGAAAGACTTCTTGAACCTCTTGCTGCTGCATGGCTTTTGCCATTTTATAAAGAAGTAATGGAGTCCTTAAAGCCCATTTGGATTCTTTGCCCTTACTGTACTGGGGCAGGTGGGATGCAAAAAAACCCAAAAGTGAGAACAGCAATATTGGCCAAACTCACATAAGGACAGAGGAGTTTTGGTGGTTAAGCCACTGATGACCCCTGGAAATCAGAGCTTATTTCACAGTCCACACTTAGTGTGGTGAAAGTTCTGGCTTTATCTTCCTTACTACCTTAGTTTAAGACGGAGATAACNCTGTAACAGTTGAGTCTCTGTTTACATTAAATCTTATTTTATGCACACACAATATAATATTATTTGTTTGAATAATATTCCTTGGTAGTCATTGACAGAGGAACTTTTTTAACCCGGACTGAATGAAGCAGGAGGATATTTTAAATAAGTAATATTACAGCACTTGTTAATGCAAGGCAGTGTGCATAGTAACAAAACGTGAACATTCTTACCTTTTGAAGAAGAAGTTGAATCTATTAAACCAGAATATTCTTTCCTGACCTACACAGGACATAGCCCTAATGGATGATCACCAGAGAGAAGAGTTCATTGGTAAAATTGGAATCTCATCGGAGGAAAATGATGACAACTCTGATGAGAGTGCAGATTCTGAGCCTCACAAGTATAGCTGCAAAAGGTGCCAGGTAGCTTTAAATACTTTCAAATTAACTTGTTTTGGGGTGGGGATGGCGGAGTGGAGATGTCTATAAAGCGTTCAGAATTTTAAAAAACATGAAGGGTTCTCAAAGAGAACTGCAGGCTACAGATCTGCAGTGCATGTTACCTCTAATCTGTGAAGTGATGCTATTCCAGAAGACTTTTAGGTGGTGTTCAGTGAAGTGGATGCTAAAACACTTTAAAAGAAATACAAATATATGTGCTTACTTGTGTGGAAGGAAGGAAGGAAGGAAGTGAAACTGGAGGAGGAATCTATAAAGGAACACTCAAATCTTGCACTACCTTTGGATTATGTGCAAATTCAAATTGTTGCAGCATTTCTGAATGGCACAGTCCCCAAATCAATTAATTTTGCTGAGATGAGGTGGTCCTTCAGTGGATATCCAGTTTGGAGGATGAAAACTGCTGCTTATATTCGGTGTGACTGCTTGTTCTTGGCCTGCTCTACAACAGCCAGGATGGCATTGGAAGCACTGCTGGAATACACTTAACTCATCAGTGGAGAAGGAAAGACTTTCTTAAACCTCTTGCTGCTGCATGGCTTTTGCCATTTTATAAAGAAGTAACAGGATCCTTAAAACCCATTTGGATTCTTTGCCCTTACTGTACTGGGGCAGGTGGGATGCAAAAAAACCCAAAAGTGAGAACAGCAATATTGGCCAAACTCACATAAGGACAGAGGAGTTTTGGTGGTTAAGCCACTGATGACCCCTGGAAATCAGAGCTTATTTCACAGTCCACACTTAGTGTGGTGAAAGTTCTGGCTTTATCTTCCTTACTACCTTAGTTTAAGACGGAGATAACAATACTTCGGTTTCCTGTCCTTATCTGGGAGCTGGTTTTAAGTGCAAACTGATTTTAAGGTTAAGTCAGTAAACATAAGAAGGTGTGGTATCCCAGCAGTTGACCATGTGCTTGCTTTCCCTGTGTTGATTTTACTTCATGGGCACATAAACTACCCTAAGTTGTGTCCTTCCAAGTGAGGGCAGTTGGGCCGTTCAAATCAGGAAGCTCTTTTTGGAAATGGGTTTCTTTTAGCACTTGTGTTTGTGGAGTAAACAGTTGTGTAGAGGAACAGCTGTGGAAAATGGGATTTCTGTGATGAGATTGGGAGGCTCGTTTTGATGGAACCTCTTCAAGGCTTTTTCTCAGAGCGTGAATAATTTGGGGTCCTGTTCTTGTGCAGTGTAAGACACCATCTCAAGTAGGTTTTCCCAGAGAGCGAACTGATGTCCTGTAGCAACGTGCTTGTCATGGCCAAAGGAGCTCAGGCCTAAATCCAACTTTCACAGATTTTTCATCTGGTGATACACAGGGTATTAAAATGAAACACAGGATGGTTCAGTGAGACACAGGATATTTCAGTGATGCACAGGGTGTTTACGTGATATATAAGATATTTAAGTGATACACAAGATATTTAAGTGATACGCAGAATATTTAAGTGATACGCAGAATATTTAAGTGATACGCAGAATATTTAAGTGATATGCAGAATATTTAAGTGATACACGGGATATTTAAGTGATACAAAGGATATTTATGTTGACTTGCACCAACGCAAGACCCTCGGCGTTGCGTTCCCGGATCATTGCTGGGCCCGAGGACTTTTTGCCCTCTTTCATTCACTATTGGTTCGTTCCGCAGCTGACTTTTGGCAGAGGGAAGGAGTACCTGAAGCACATCATGGACGTGCACAAGGAGAAGGGTTACGGCTGCAGCATCTGCAACCGGCGTTTCGCCTTGAAGGCGACGTACCACGCGCACATGGTCATTCACCGGGAGAACCTGCCCGACCCCAACGTGCAGAAGTAAGACATCTTGCACTGATAAGAGGAGCTAATGTTTTGGGGAGCTACAATGGCTCTGCCACCCGACGCTTTTAGAGAACTTGGCTGCACTAAAATATCTGGAATTGTATAATGAGTGTTAGAATGTTTATTAAAAGCCCGAAGCGCCCGTTGCTGGTGACTGACTTCACGCAGCTGATGAGTCAACAGCCTCCCAGTTTGGGCTTTGCAAAGTATAAATCAGTTATTTTGATGAATGTTTTATAAAACTGTTATTTGAGTGAACAGCAATGCCAGGCTGCTCCAAGCTCACGGTCAACTTCCGGGTTTCTTAAGGGTCAGTTAAAAAATCTTAAGCTTCAGTGAACTTCTGTGGGAATCAATATTAGCAAATGAAATACTGTTACTGACAGAGATGCCTGAAAGTCACCTCTGTGCCAAGGAAAGAGTCACAGTTTTTGGTCTCTGGTTTCAGATACATCCATCCATGTGAAATCTGTGGAAGGATTTTTAACAGTATAGGAAATCTGGAGAGACACAAGCTTATACATACAGGTAAAAACATTGTGTTTCTTCGTAATTATCCATACTAAAATGAAATCCTTCTTGCTAGTACTTGCCTTTTTTTTATTTTTTTGAGGAGATAAGTTACAGGTTTTTACTGTAAGTTACAATCAGATAAGTGTTACATTTAGTCTTTTAGGGTAATCTGATTTTCTGAAACAGGTAATATTAATGAAGAGATTTGATCTGGGCACACAATCCAAATTCAAGTTAATAGGTTGCAAGATTCACCTGATTCTGTTTTCTGTACTTCCCCAAATTCTTATCCATGCCACCTTCTCACCATTACACAGGCTGAAAACTGCTACTGCAAAATCATTTTTAACAGCTCATTACTATTTCATGCTACTCAGTATTTTCCTGCCTCAGGCTTTATCTTTATTTTTCCAGATCTCACACAAAAAGACAGCTTTCCTAAAGTCTTCTAACTTAGTTTGGGCTACAGTGTGCATGAAAGGTGTGGTTGGCAGCACAGTGGGGCTGTTGCCCTGTAAATTCACCACTTGAGTCGATTTTTTGAGGAGATGCACATTTTTCATTGACATCTTTTTTTTGTTTACGTTGTCTTTTAAATTTATTTTTAAGGTGTAAAAAGTCATGCTTGTGAGCAATGTGGCAAATCATTTGCTAGGAAAGACATGTTAAAAGAACATATGCGAGTCCATGATAATATCCGAGAATACTTGTGTGCAGAATGTGGCAAAGGTATGTCTGATGCCTTGTTTTCCATTAATTGTGATACTGAATAGCAGGTGAATATCTGAATTAAAACTTGCTTCCGTTCTTAGAATATTGGGAAGGTCTGGGAGTGCTGTAAATCCTGCACTTTTGAGAGGTAAAAACTAAATTAATCAGGAGCCTTGTGGTTAAATAAACTACCCTAATTTTATGGCCTGTGAGAAAATGCTGATTTTTGTAACATACCTGACTGGGTTCCAGTGGATTTGCAGCACTAAAGTGAAAATACAAGTTGATTTTTTTCAATTCTAGGCTCATTTTCAGGCTTAAAAATTACAGTAATTCCTCTCTGTAAGAGCCTTAAGAGTCAGAGTTGCTTTGACTTTTTTAATTGCTCGTGTTATAACTTGAACAAATCTGAACTGGGATTTTAGTGGAAGGCATGACACCTCTAATGATGCTTTGTCTTTGCTTGTCCCTGCTGTTTTGCCTCTTCCTCAGGGGTTACTCACATGTTTTCTAGGGCTTATTTCTGGACTTAAAATAATAATGATAATGTGCCTTGCTACGTAAACAATTTAAAATATGCAGTTGTGGACTCGCAGCAAATATAATCTGAGAGCTCTTGGCTGACAAGGTGATCATCCTGAGTTCTCTGAAGGTGGGAGCAATGGACTGACTCGTGCTTTTTGTGCCTTTTGTCTCACAGGAATGAAGACAAAACACGCTCTGCGTCACCACATGAAACTTCACAAAGGGATTAAGGAGTACGAGTGCAAGGAATGCCACCGAAAATTCGCACAGAAGGTCAATATGCTGAAGCATTACAAAAGGCACACAGGTGAGGACTCTGAAAGTGCCACTGAATCAGTTAAATGCTTCCTAATGGAGAAATCTTACCTAGAACAGTCAGAGAGTATGAGGAAAACTAATCAAATACATACATTCTGCATTTTGAGAAGTGAGATTATGACCTTTTCTCAGTCAAGACAAGTCGTTCTACAACTGAGGTACAATTTCGCTGGTTTCAAGTATTGCCTTTTTTTGAGAGAAGTTGTTTTGATCTAAGGTGGGTCTAGATTCTTGGGTTTGCTTTGAGTTAGTCTTCAGGTTCTCATTTCCCAGCAGGAAATTTTACCTCCCACATAAGTTTCTCTTGGGTTCCTTTTCTGGGTGATACAGTGCCATGGCTTAGATGAAAATACCTGGTGAAGCTGCGCTGCTTCTACTTGTTTGGCTGTGATTTTATTTTATATTCATGTTGGTAATACAAGACTCTGAATTGTCCCACATACCTTAAGCTGCTTTCACAGATGTTAAATGTGCTCTTCATGCAGGAATCAAAGATTTCATGTGTGAGCTCTGTGGCAAGACATTCAGTGAGAGAAACACGATGGAGACTCATAAGCTGATTCATACAGGTAAACCCTCTAAGAAACAGCATCCAACAACAAAGTCTTAATTTTGTTCCTCGGCTTGCTTTAGAGCTGCCAATCTTGCAATTAGTGTTGCACGTCGTTTTGCCAGATTTGATGTTGACAATATGACACTTGTTGAGAAGCTGACAGTGTATTGCACATCGTTTTGCCAAAGTTAATTCTTTCAATATGACACTTGTTGAGATGCTGAGAAGTGTGATGCTCATCTCTTGGGTTTCCTTCCATCTGCCACCAGTAGGAAAACAGTGGACATGTTCAGTCTGTGATAAGAAGTATGTCACTGATTACATGCTGCAGAAGCACATCCAGCTCACTCATGACAAGGTGGAAGCCCAGAGCTGCCAGTTGTGTGGGACAAAGGTTTCTACCAGAGCCTCCATGAGTCGGCATATGAGGCGTAAACATCCAGAGGTGAGTGAGTTTGGCAGGTGGATTGTGGGGTGATTCGGTGTGGGGGTTTTGTAGGAATGTTTATAGCTTTCAGTGACTTCAATTACTTTCCCCTCCCCTCCTCTTTTTCCATTCTTTTGGAGCAGATTTTAGGTAGTGTTTGTGAACATGCACTTAACTGAATCAGCCACTTCACCATGTTGCATTTTACCAGTAAATATATCTGACTGTCAGTCCCTAAAAATGAAGTCCTTCTGATTATTTAAACCCCTTTTCTTTTTCTGCCTCAGCTTGAATGTATGTTTTTCCATGTTTTGTCTTCATCCATTAGTGAGTACAATGGATTCTTTTTTCCCCATGGTGTTCTCTGTATTCAGAAGTGATCTGAGAGAAGTGGTGAATAGAGAGGTGATGGCAGCATCTGCTGATGACACAAAATTAATCTCAGTATTGAAGATGAATGCTGACTGGAGGGAATCTGGATTAGAGAGATGTTTTGTCTGACCCTAGTGGGGTTTTTTTCCTGTGTTCTGAATTTCTGAATAGCTATTGTGTTTCTCCTCAGCATTTCTTAGTTAGGTTTGACTAAGGCTTGTCCTTTCCCTTTGAGGCTTTTTTTTAAACTCCCAGTTTATAATTAGCATTGCTTTGCTCTTTTATCATGGTGACTGTGAAGGAAGTCCACAAAGTGCTTTATTTATTGATTTGAGGATTAAACACGTACAGATAAACATACCTGCAGTCTGGAGGGCAATTTGTGTCTATTCTTTGATGAGCTGAGATACACGGATTCAGCTGAAAATTATGAAGTAGGACATAATGGTTTTTTTCCAGACACATTATTTTCACCAGGATTCATCACTTCCCCAGTGAGTTGTGTTCAGAATATGGGAACAAATGTGTTGTTTTAATGTTGTGTTTAAATTTGGCTGATTTTTAGCAAGGAGGAGAAGATTATATTGCAAAAGGCTGTTTAAAAAAAGAAAAAGCCGTGGCTAAATTATATGTGCAAAATGTTAGAAGCAAAATGTTAGACTACATCATTTTTGCTTTGTGACAGGATTTATTAGGGAGGTGCTGCATTGTTTGCCTGCAGTTCACCAGCTGATACATCTTTGTCCACAGATTCTTTCAGTGAGGATTGATGATTTAGAGCAGCTGCCAGAGACAACTACCATTGATGCCTCCTCAATTGGGATTGTTCAGGTAAATTCCAGGCCTACTGACGGGAGAGGTGGGGACATTTTTGGAACACAACATGGCTCAACAGAGTCTGATGGGTGAGGAATGTGCTTTTTTAGTGTCAGCCCCAGTTTACCATGTGCAAGCAGCTGCAGCCTGTTGATCTCTTTGGCTGTGTGTATAACAGGGGTGCTGGTAAAACATTCCCACAAAATCAGGTTTTTTCTAGAGTTGGTTTCTTCACTTGAGAACTGACAGTAGAACATCTTCAGGTGATAGTCTCTTACTTGGAACTTCACTAAGCAGCAGGTCTTGACGTTTTGTTTGGAAATGTGTTGCTCCAGCCGGAATTAGCCTTGGAACAGGGGGAATTACCAGAAGGGAAACAGCATGTAAAGGCTCCTAAACGTGGCCAGAAACGAAAACAAAAGTCGGGTGAGGAGGAAGAAGCTCAAGTGCCTGAGGACCCTGCCTTCAATGAATACCCAGAGAAGGATTCTGAATTCACAGGGAATGTTGGAGATGAGACTAACTCAGCTGTACAGAGCATCCAGCAGGTAAGCTCCAGTAGCAGGGTGATGGGTCTTAGGCATTACTTAAAGGGATAATGTTTCTTTTTGGCTAATAGCAAATACAAAAGAGTGATTGGAATGTTTGGAGCTGATTTGATAAATTGTGGTAATACAAAGGTGAATGTAAACTTTAAAAAGACCAGGAGTTGGACCAGTAAGCTCCTTATGTCTGTTTTCATTTCCTTCAGTGTTAGGGTCTCCTGGTTTGCCAGGTACCCCTAAGTGGCTGAAGCTGTGATTGAAAAGCATGAAAGCTATTTTGGCCGCTTGTTTTGAATGTTGCATATCCCTCCCTCCCATCACCATCTCCTTCCTGTAGGTGGGAGTTGTTCCCTTCCAAGCTTTGTGTTCCCCTTTGTGTGTGACCTCTCGTGCTGGCAGTAGCAAGACGTGAGCCCACCTTCCTCGGTGGTGTCTGTCAGTCAGGTACAAGGTTACAAGGTTGAGGTGACCTTTGTGTTTCCCCTAAGGTGGTGGTGACCCTCGGCGACCCAAACGTCACGGCTCCTTCCAGCTCCGTCGGGCTCACAAATATCACTGTCACCCCCATTACCACGGCAGCCGGAACCCAGTTCACAAACCTCCAGCCAGTGGCCGTGGGCCACCTGACTGCCCCTGAGCGCCAGCTGCAGCTGGACAACTCCATCCTCACCGTCACCTTCGACACCGTCAGCGGCTCCGCCATGCTGCACAACCGCCAGAACGACATTCAGATCCAGCCGCAGCCAGAGGCAGCCAACCCTCAGTCCGTGGCCCATTTTATAAACCTGACCACCCTGGTGAACTCCATCGCTCCCCTGGGCAACCAGATAACGGAACAGCACCCGCTGACCTGGAGGTCAGTGCCTCAGGCTGATGTCCTGCAGCCCCAGGCACAGCCAGCGCAGCAGCAGCCGGGGCAGCAGCCGGTTCAGACAGAGCAGCAGCAGCAGCAGATGTACAGCTACTAATTTATACCTTGGGAAGTTTGGAAATGGACAAAAAAACCCCCCCAAAACCCAACATGCAGACGCTTGGAAAATTTCTAATGGGATTGTTTGCTGGATACCAAACAGAGATGGGAAAAATGTTTATACAGAGCTAAAGTTGGCGTAGCACCCTGCAACACCCTGAGCTGAGATGCTCGTGCTGTCTCTAGACCTTGCACTGTCTTAAAAAAAAAAAAAAAAAAGAAAAAAAGGAAAAAGAAATCTCACCACAAATTCAGCATCATCTCCTTGCACTTGTGCAGTTAAAGATTGAGGTTGGACAGGTGCATCATCATACACCTTAACCAAAGCAGGGAAATCCTAAATATTATGGCACTTGTGATGTTCCAAACACTTTCAGCCATACCATGTCACTTCTTTCCAGTCTGGAATTGACATTTGGAGACCTTGTTCACAGTGAGTGGAATGTACTTGTGCTCAGCTGGTAGAGACTGAAATGTGAAGACACAAACGGGTGAAATGATAACTGGTTTTGTTTCTCATCTTCTTTAGGTCTTGTATCTAACAACATTGGTAAAGTAGGTGGAATCTGGGGCTTTGGGGTGGGCATGAGTGTGGTGTGGAAGAAAATATACCAATTTCACAAAGTATTTCCATTTTAGTGACGGGAAAAACCCTGTACCCATCACACGGTGTTAGTGCAACTTGAATCAGATAGCTGGTCTGATGCTAAAGGAGTTTTTGTGGTCTTCTAGTCAAGTTTGAATCAAACCAATTATGAACTGGAAAAAAAAAAAAACCAAGAATGTGATACAGTTTTATGTAATTTTTCAAACCTGCTCTTTCAATCTTGCTTTTAGCTAATAGGCCTGAAGAGCAATCAGTCCCCTTTGATCAAGTTCAGGATGTGAATTTTTTTAAAATTAGACTTATTTCATTGTGTAATAAACATTTGAGAAAGCATTCTTTTTATATATATATACATATGCATATATATATATATATAGCCTTTGTACTTTACTGTGTGTTCCTGGTGAATATTTGTGTGAAAAAAACACTGTTACTGATACGATTCATGAATTTTTTTCATCCCCATGTTGCCCTTTGTCACAGAAATAACGTGTGGGCTCTGTTCCTTCTGTTTCCAAAACTTACTTCCAGAATTCAGGGCTGCACACAAGATTGTGTGAAATGCCAGAAAAAGGAATGTCCGGAGCATATTCTGTGTCCTGCCACATGGAGTCAGTGTGCCCCCGTGTATAATGGGCGAGGTTTGCATGACTGTTGGGTTTACAAATAGTGGGTTGGGTCAAAGGCATCGTTGCTGACAGTTCACTTTCATTCCATGCTCCATACTTTGATGTGCAGTCTGGACTTTTGCATGTCAAGAAGATAGTGTTGTTCCCACAGAGAAAATGAGCTGAGAGCAAAAAGGAATAAACTAAAAAAAAAAAAATTATTATACATATATATATATATATGTTGCTGCCTGGAATCCTGAAAGGCAAATCTGTCCTTCCAGCTGAAAAACAAGGTCCTTTGGGGCAGCAGACTGAGCCACAGAACCGTGCTGGAGGCTTTTGCTGAGGATAAAGCAGCTGCTGTGTCTTGACAGTGAGGATGGATTGATGGCTGTAAAAATCATGTCTGTGCCTATCATATTGATGAAAATGTTCTGTGTATCAGCAAAAATATTTCAGTTTTGAAAATCTCTATTACCATGGACTACTTGACACCCCCCCCCTCAAAGGATGCCTTATAATCTCTGCAACAAATTCTTCCAAAGTATAAATGTCTGGATATTAAAATTAACCTCCCGTGGTTTTCTTGGTGCCGCAGCCGTGCCCAGAGGCTGCTGTGCCAGGCTCTGTGTAAAGCTGCAGGACATGGATGGGCAAGGGATGTCTGGTGACAGATTTGGTGTTGTCAGAGCAGCAGAACTACTTTTCTGCCAATGCCAACAAGCCTATGAAATACCTGCACGGGGGTGACCTGTTTGTGATGGGGCAAGGATCCATATCAGAAAGAGAAGTTCGATCCCTTTTGGCAGTGTGGAAAGAGAATTTTTCATTCCCTACTCGCTTCTGTCTTCCTCAAGATACTTTTCACACAATACCATGAGATCCTGTAATTTTTTATACTCAAAATACTCCGAGAGGTACAGTTCCTGGATTATTTCACCACTGGCTTGAGCTAGTGAAGTTTCTCCTCAGCTGTCCCGTCCACAAATGCTTCCCTTTCACACCAAACCCACTGGCCAAGAGGAAGCCAAGTTTTATTTATGAAATATGTTGTTTATTTACTTGAAACCTTTTCTTGCCCCCCTCTTCCCCCCCCCTACAACCCCGTGTTTGGTGCCTAATTGATAAAGGCACGTTATCTTTTGTCAGGAGACTTTAGAAAAAGAGGGAAAGAAAACTGAAAGAAAGCAAATGAAGAGGTCCTAGGTTGAGCTGTTCTGGTAAATAAAAGAATATGTGTGTGTACACACAGACGGTTCCAGTGCTGCATATGGAACTTCTGCAAGATCAGAGTTTTGTTGCGACATATGTAGTTGATGATTGAGCTTTTAAACATGGTAGAAGAGGTTTTTTTGCCTTAGCAGAGCCCATCTGCTCTATGTTAATACTACTGACAGCAGCACTGATGCTGCATCGAATCAACCTGCACCATTTTAACATGTTTGATAATAATTGCACATGGAGGTAACCCACCACTGGGGACCTCTCTGGCCTTACAAAACCTCTTCATCCTAATGTGGTCCCCTAATTTTCTGTGCTCTGATGGGCCCCAGCATCCCTGCCATGCTACCTGGCCTGCATGTTCCCATCCAGGCAGGTTGGATCTTGCCCTTCTGGCAGTGATGGATTCTGGCAGCTGATTTGAGAAGGATGGTGGTGGTGGGCTCATCCTTTGTTGGTCTCAGTATCCCCAAAATCATAGAACAGCCCAAAGATGGTCTGGTCCAGCCTTTTTTTGGGGAAAAGGAGCTCAGATGAGGTTTTAGGTCCATAGAACCATCATTTTCCAGGACCCTGTCCATGGACTACTTGACAATGTCCAGTGACAGGGACTGTACCACGTCCCTGGGGAGATTCCAGCGAACGGTTGTTCTTACTGTAAAAATTACCTTAAGTAATAATGTACTTTAGGAAGGGAAAATACCACCACTGGAAGGGCTTTGGCTGTGTCAGGCAATAGAAAGTTCTCTAAAAGCTGGTCTTCCCAGAGCACTCCTTTCAGACAGGATCATTGCTTCCCCCACAATCCTTGCTATGGTACCTCATCATCTCTCAGTGTGATTTTATTATTACTACTGGTATTAACATCCCTATGAGAATACAAGTGTATCTTGGGCGTGCTGCACCATGGAAAAAAAATCAAGACAGATGATTCTTGTTTGCTTTAGTTTCAAGTGATTCTGTTTGGAGACATTGGAAATTGCTGCCTTTTCAGACAGAGCTTGCCTTGGACAAGCAGCAACCGCCAGCTGCTCTCCCAACTCAGCCTTTTTCAGGTGAATACCAAAGTTGTACTGATGCTGTTTTCAAACTGCACAAGAAATAAAGCTACGTAAGGGATGTGCAATCTCAATTTCCTTCGCCCATTTGTTACCTGCCCTTTTCAGCTGTAGGACGTGAAGGTGGTTGTTTTCAGCCACGGTGTTGGAGACTTTTGCATAACAACTGTTCAGTCACGAACTGGAATTACTTGGAGCCAAAGGAGTGATGTTGTGTAGTGTTCTGTGTATTGTCATTGTTCATTGCTAAGACTTATTGAATGGTGTCTGTGGCACACGGGCTCTGAAGTAAAGGAGCATCGAGGTACAGAACCCTTTATCTACCAGTGTTATTCTTTTCTGTTCCTTAATTAAGGTATCAAACATTCTTTCTTCACATAGATCTGCTTCAAAAGCAATAAGGTCAATTCTAGTCTCACAGAACTTTGTAAATCCCACAGTATACAGAAACATGAGGTAGTGTTCTAAAACATTTATTCTACAGCTTGTTACTGGGTAATAACAGAAAGCAGAGGAGATTGAACCTCCCTTGGCTTGTGCTGTGTGATGAGTTCTCTCAGGAAAACTGTACCACGCAAGTGCTGTTACACTCCCTAAACCAATTTTTTTTCTGTGTATTTTTCCAGAAACGTACATTTCTCTCACCATTTTATTGTTCCAGAAATTGCTAAAAGTTAACAACCAGGGAACACTTGGGTTTATTTCAAGAACTGGATTTCCTGCCAGTTTGTCAGAGTGATTTGCTAGTGTTCTAGTGTCTCAGTTTCTCATCTTGAAAACAAGAAATGGAATAAACGCCATACATCCAAATGACAGTCATATATTAACTATAGGTACTACATGGGGTAAATAGCTTTGTTAGCATTGCTTTGTGAATTCTTGTTCAGTAATGAGATTTCCTCGGTGCTACTTAAAGTAATAATAATGTCACTCCTAATTCCTTTTGGCCCGACATTAATTATTGATTGGAAACTCTCTAACCCTTGCGGTTTTGGCTGCCTTTCTTTTCACCCTGGCTGTGTGTTGGCCACATGTGGTTTAAAGGAAAAAGAACATGTGGGAGGAGGATACTGCTCATCCACACCACGACCCACAGTGAAACTCTGATAAAAAAGTCATTTTGGAGACAGAACCGTGCAGCCAAGTGACTTCTGTCTCTGAGATTGGCTACAAAGGTTTGTGTTCATATAGAGGCTTTTGCCCTGTTCAAAGTGTCACAGAGGCCACAGGGTGCAGGAATAAAAGTATTTCTATCATGTTTGTCATCAGCTCAGAGTGATTTTCTTCAGTGCTGAGATGCTGCTGTGCTATTTGCACTGTGTGTGGCAAGAAGCTGTTAAAATTTCTTGATACTGGAACACTAAAAAGCCACAGGTATTTCACCATATGGAACAATCATGGTTGAAAAAGACGTTTCTTGCTCTAAAATGCTTTGAGAAAGCTGTTCTGGATTAATTTCCCCACCTGGGTGCTCAAGTTCTGCATCTGTACTGCTGCCAGTTCAGAGAGAATTCTGGACACGGAGCTCCGGCAGTAGCATCTTAGAATCATGGGATGGTTTGGGCTGGAAGGGACCTCAGAGATCTTCCAGTTCCAACCCTCTGCTGTGGGCAGGGACACCTTCCACTATCCCAGGTTGCTCAGAGCTTCATGAAACCCGGCCTTGGACACTTCCAGGGATGGGGCATCCACAGCTTCTCTGGGCAACCTCACCACCTTCGCAGGGGAGAATTTCTTCCTAATATCCCATCTAGCCCTGCTGGTTTTCAGTTTAAAGCCATTCCCCCTTGTCCTCTCCAGCTGTCTTGTACAGCTGATGTTGGCTGACACTTTAGACCACTCATCTAGAGAGTCCTGGCTCATTGTTGCTAAATAAATTCCCCGTTTTGGAGCTGAAAGGAGCAGTGAGGGTGAGACTTGTCCAGGAGACTTCAGTGTCACCCTCAGAGTCAGGATTTCATCATTTGTAGTGGAATGCTCTTGTCTATTTGCCGTATCCATGAGCTGTGTTGATGGTGCCTGGTTAGTTGCTAACATTGTTTAAAAGCTGATTATTGGATGCAATGGCTGCAGTGCAGCTGGTATCAAAGCCAATTAAAAATACTGAGTTCAGATGTTTATTTCAACTAAAAGCGAAGGTTCTCAGTTCTCATGGGGTTTTTTGTTGTCAGTTGACTGCTTTCCTGTGGTGTTCTGTTTGTTTGCACATTTTCATTCTAAAATATTTATTTTTAAGTGTAGGGGAAAAGGCTGCAAGAAAAAAACATAATGGCACAATGAGGAGTTAAAATTAGGAGAAACTAATGATGCTACACATTTTTTGACATATTTTTGACCCTCCTCCTGCTCACCTGAGCCTTAGATTCTTGCCATGGTGGTAACTCAGGAAAGGAGCTGCACATGCTCTGGCTCGTTTGCCGGAATTACTCGCGTAGGGATTGACGCGCTGGGTGTTGTTAATGAGAGCTCACACCAGCCAGGTCCTGCCAGCCTTACCCTCAAGCCACGTGCTCGTTCCAGTGCGTCTTCCCAGCACAGCTGGCTGTGTTCACAGAGCTCACAGTGCCCTCAGTGTTTCCAGGACTTGTATCTTTCACCTTTAGTGAACATAAAATCAGAGAATCATTTAGGCTGGAAAAGACCTCCAAGGTCATCAGGTCCAACCTGTGACCAATCACCGCCTTGTCACATAAACCAGAGCACTGACTGCCACAGCCATTTGTTTCTTGAACACTTCCAGGGATGGGGACTCCACCACCTCTCTGGGCAGCCCCTTGCAATGCTTGACAACTGCTTCAGTGAAGAAATTCTTCCAGATGTACAACCTGAACTGCTCCTGGCACAGCTTGAGGACAGTTCCTCTTGTCCTGTTGCTAGTTATCATAAAAACATGGAATGGTTTGGGTTGGAAGGGACCTTAAAGTTCATCTCGTTCCAACCCCTGCCATGGGCAGGGACGCCTTCCACAATCCCAGGTGGCTCCAAACCCCATCCAACCTGGCCTTGGACACTTCCAGGGATGGGGCAGCCACAGCTTCTCTGGGCAGCCTGTGCCAGGGCCTCACCACCCTCACAGGGAAGAATTTTTTCTACTATCTAGACTAACCCTACTCTCAGTTTGAACCCATTCCCTCTTGTCCTGTGCCTACAGTTCCTGATGAAGAATCCCTCTCCAGCTTCCCTGTAGCTTCCCATTCAGAAACTGGAAGGTGCTCTGAGGTCTCCATGCAACCTTCTCTGGGCTGAACAGCCCCAAATTCCTCAGCACCAAGAAGTGGACTCAAAACTGGGGGGAAAGAGGGGCCTGAGAGGCAATGAAGTACAATGGGAATGTGTGAGAGAACACATGCTTGGCATGGCAAGCTGTGGTGGCTGCAGGGCTGTTAACTAGCTAGTGATTGTTGCATTCAGACACTTCTTTTCTAGCAGAATCTGTTCTGTTGCTTGTGTAAGGGGAAGGTTTTAGTGTGTGTTCAGTTTACCGTGAATTAAATTCAATGGTTTCAATTCACACGCTCGGTGTGTTCTGTGCAGCAACATGCAGAAACCGAGGAGTTGAGATGCTCAGTGATAAGAGAATGAAGAAGGCCCACATTTCACCCCTGATGGGAGAGCAGAAGCAAAGTTGTGGGCAGTGTTTTGTCAAGAGTGACTGTCCTTTCTCACGCACAGAATAGACCAACGTGGTACCTGCATGCAAGGCAGGGACAGGAGTGTTGGCAAGGGGATGATACCGGAATAAAGGGGTGGTTTACAATCCAAAAAAACCCACCCTAAAAATCAAATCAGCTCATTAAAGGAAAGGGTGGGGAAGTTCTAACCCTGGCTCCTTGGTGCCAAGGAGAGGGAAATACAAAAGAAAGGCTCTCAATCTGTTATGGTGGCTGGTAGATAAATGAATATAATGAATAAACTGCATGCTCACACTTCTTTTTCCTTCTCACCACACCCACTTGCCCATGTTAAGACCCTGGTCCCAGCCTTCAAAGGAATAAACACCTTTGTCTGATTGACATACGGATGGCACTTGTGCCCAAGGGCTTAGTTAGGGTATAAAATTCAGGATTGCTGAGTTGCAGATATGGGTACATAGGTTGGGGGGATTGGGCAGGAGCAGGTTGTTTTGGGGGCTCTGTGTGTGTCATTAGAGTTGCTTCATTGCCCTCCTGTGAAGTCCATGCTGACACCAACAGAAGATCTTTGCTGAAGCGGCTGGAACCAGTGACAGAGCACCATTTTTAAAGGTGCAAGAAAGAAGAGCTTAGATTGCATAATCAAGGAGAAAAAATGAGAAACTTTGTCCTGAAGGCAAATGCACCTACTTCTCACTCACTCTCCTCCCTTTTTTCTCTTTTTTCCCATGAAACACATGCAAATCCCAACATGCACTAAGTTTTCCTCCAGGCATGATATACTTGTGTGGTTATTTAGGTAAGAAGTGGGTTGAATAGAGAGAGATATGAGGTGTTCCCTGCAGAAAGATCTTGGAAAAGAGTCCTCTACTTACTGCTGAGGTTTTTTTTTAAGTCATCCACTCACCCCTGAGAGCATTTCTAGTTTGTAAAGGAACATCTGTCAATCCAATTATACAAAATACACATTTCCCCTCTTAATTTACTCTGTCTTCTCACAGCACAGCCAGTATTTCTGAGTCTACCTACTTGAAAAAAATGTCTAGAAATTAAGTGCAAGTGCGTTTTATCAAAACGAAGAGCGGCCTAAGAAGAAATTCAAGTAGGGCAAGAACTTGCTGCTATCAATTGATGCTTGCAAGAAATCACAAATTCTGGTTGCACAGGACACCTATCAGGGTCTGCAAGCAGTAAATGAATGTGTGTGGTCTGAACTTGTCTACCAATCCTCCAGCTAACACACTCTCACCTTTAAAGGTACCTGAGTTTGGTGTGAAAGCTACTGAAAGTGGTGTTATTTAGCCTAAAATAAGAGCACTGTAAATAGAAGGATTAGAGGAGGGGTGGGACAAGGTAGGGCTGTGCCGTTAAGGACAGGAAGATTTCAAGTTTTCCCTCTGGTGGTTTTTGCCTCTAAGTCTGCTCCTTGGGGTGTTGTGGATACTGGCATTGGTCAATTAGAATAATTATAACTTGAAATATTTTTGTTCCAGTAATAGTAAGACCGTGGCTGGAATAACTTTAATAAAAGTTACCTGGCCATGGATTATTTAATGTGCAGCATAAACACCACTCTTCTTACTTTTCCATCTGTCTTTAGGGATGCCAGGATGACATGATCACTGCCTCAGGTCAGTGAGCTGGAGCATTGGTGGAAGGAAAAGGTTGGTTGTAGCAGTTTAGATTAAACTGTTATAATGTGGGGAGAATCTCACTTGGAACAGTTCTGTCAGAAGCTTTCCTGCAGTTAACTTTCTCGTAGGGAAACACTTCCAGGTTGGTATTTTAGCAACTGGAAGCACAAAAGAGGCTGCCAGTTATGTTGGTGGTGTCAGTGTTTAACACCATGGAGTTGGCACAGCGATTCCTGCATGTTCTTCCACTTGCACTCTTGGATTTTTTTAACCCGGTATTATGTCAGTGCCCGACGTTTTTTATCAGCAGAATCAGCATGAGCACCAGGGAAGACACAGTCAGGCTTTTGTAGTGATGCTTTAGGCTATTGGACGGAGTTTGTCTTCCAGATCTGTATGAGCAAATGAAGAACCTCCTCCCAGCTGCTTGTTGCCATCCTCCTTCCGAAGTCTGCTGCTGACTGAGCTCCGTCAGCTGATCTGCTCGGAGGCTGTTTAAACTCTTAAAACTAATCCAGAGTGCTGGGAATAAAGCAATTTAGGGAGTGGTTCTGTGAGGAGCTGAACTGGCAGATCTTTGAAGTAGGTAACACAGGGAAGAGTAGGGAGTGGGAAACCATGGAGAATGGGTCAGTAGAGGGGGGTAATAAAGTTTGCTGTTGTTATACCTGTTCAGAGCCATGAAAAAACAGTGGAACTGTTTCTCCTCAGTTTATATTACTATTGTTCCCTTTACACCAATACAAATGTATCCAGCTGAGCAGATTTATCAGCTTTCAGTTGGGTCCATTTTCTCATCAGTGGAATGGTCTGCCCAGGGAGGTGGGTGAGCTGCCATTGCTGGAGGTGTTTAAGATTGGATGAGGAACTCATTGACATGGTCTAGATAATGGGACGATGGGACAGGGAATTAGGTTATGTCCACAGCTCTGGGGTTGTGGGTTCAATCCCTGTATGGGCATTCGCTTGGGAGTTGGACTTGATGATCCTTGTGGGTCTCCCTTCCAACACAGAATATTCTGTGAATATTCTGTAACAGGGTGGCTGGCTGTGCCAATTCCAGAGCTGGATCTGGAGAGGAACAAGAAGGGATGGGTGGAACCAGCCCTGTTCAGTGGGAGCCCGTGCTGTGTGAGGCTGAAGTGACTGGAATTACACTCTTGGCAATGGTTGCTTTGGTGTTCCACGTGGAAAGAGGTTTTACGGTCCTGCCGTGGAGTTAAATTACAAATAAAGGCACCCTCAGCAGATGTTTGGGATGGTGATCATAGGACTCTTTCTGGGTGGTAGTAATGAAAATGTTACAACTTGTGGCTTCTGGCAAGGCATAAATATTTGCAAAATACAGCCTTAGATTCTTAAAATAAATATCCAGTAATTAAAAAAAATTAATAAATACATTGTTCATGTGGTTGAGGAAACTGTAATCTTGACTACTATTTTTACAAGAGAGATTTACAGAAGTGTAGTATGAGAACTGAAACTTATCTGTACTCCTGAAACTTTTAGGAGATTGCCCCTGGAAGCAAATTTAGGAATGCTGGATTGATCCTGCCCATGTGAACTGAAAGAATGCTGCTTTGTAGGGAAACTCATGGAGGAATTTTGTAATCATATTGCAGAACACTTGGACAAGTACCTACAGCACCCCCTGGAAAGATCAGGTCATTTGTATCTCACCTGTCACACAGATTATGTTGCAGTTAAGAAGATTATTCCTTGCCTAGAAGATAATTCTGACTTCAGGTTTACCTGCACCTTAACTTTGGTAAACCCCAGCTGCCCAAAAACCTTAGTCAAGGGTTTATAACCTGCTTTTTGCTTCATTCCTGATTGTCCTGGATTTTTTTTTTTTATTAAGAGCTATCTCTAATATGCAAAGAGACTGGGCAGGTGATGTCATGACAACTTCTGCTCAGGGTTTTTTTTCCTAAAATTAGGGCCTCAGCAGGTGCAGATTTTAATAAATTGGTTTTCAGTGGCCGAGTTCTTCCCTTTCAGGGAACTGGTCTGCTGCAGAATTGCAAGTTTAAAGCAGCATTTGTATGAATCTTTATAGAAAAATGGAAACTTTAATTGTTCATACAGTGTTTGCCTTATTTGGGTACATACACTGGTGGTGTTAGGATGGGGATTGTATTTTACCCTCTTTGAATAGTATTAAATGAGCTCAAAAGGAAACCAAAAAAATCCGATTCTGCAGAAAATTACAGGCAGTCTCTGTGGATGTAACAGCAATAATATACCAGACTTTTTAATATAGCTGGTTTGGCTCTTGTGTATCCTGCTCTTTATTCTTAACACTGTAATCAAGTGTAATTACAGGTGTAGACATTTTAATTAAAGGTGAATGAGTTTTAATTAAAGGTGAAAAAAGCAGAATTGGACCAACATTAACAATGTCTCTGTGACCTCAGCTGAAGAGTGTCATCGTATATACCTAAGAAAATACTTATTTTTACAAAATTTTCCAGTGGAATGTATGAAGTGCCTTACTGCAGAAAGCTGTACTTTAAGGTACAAAGCACTGTGGTATTGCTGCAGTTGTGAGACAGTGGAAAACCTGTTGGCCACTGAAATTTCCAAGTTTTATTCCGTGCTTTATCAGTAGATAGCAATTACCAGCCTCTCTCCTAAGGTTACTCACAGACTATGAAGTTATTACACGTGTTTAACTGCTATGGGCATCCTCAGTGTGGTGGCACAGTTGCAGATTTCACGTGTTTTGTGCAGATTTCTGCATTTCAAGCAGATTTCAGCATTGTGTAAAATGTCACTTCTGTCTTGTATTTAGAACAGTACCAGTATTGGTAGAGAAATTGTGAATTTGGGGGTGAAAAATACCAGAAGGCTGATAAGAAATCAGTTAAAACTCCAAACTGAAATCCAAAGTTTCTTGTGTTTGGAGAACAGCCACAGCTGGCATCAGTTCCCAAGGACTTTGGAGGAGTTTATTTGCTGTTGGGAGAATTGTGACATCATTGAAATTCTTGATACTGGCTTTTTTTTTTCCTTCCATTTTCCTAACTTTACTTCATAATTGTTTGGATTTGACTCAGAGTTGGGTGGTTTTTCTCAATCTTAACTCTGAACAATCTGTCCCAATATCTTTATAAGTAACACATGATTAATATAGCAGCGACCACGAAAATGTAAACCACTGGAACAGGTTGCCCAGAGAGGGTGTGGAGTCTCCCTCACTGGAGATATTCCAGAACCATCCTGTGCCATGTGCTCTGGGATGACCCTGCTGGAGCAGGGAGGTGGCACCAGATGACCCACTGTGGTCCCTTCCAACCCGACTCATTCTGTGATATTTGCATAACATTTGTGACCTTGAGTTCAAATTCTCTTTCTCTTGGTGGGGACCAAAACAATCTTTTTCAACTCCTCTTGTTTTAAGGTCATAAATGACCTTTAATATACCAGCTTTTAAAGATAAATTAATGAACTTTTTAGTCTCTAGCCAGGTCCAGAGTGTTTATTTTTTTGTCTGAAGAAAGGCAGCAAAATATCTGATGTAGTACAGTGGTAAGTGTCCCCACCTGGCATGTGAGAGACCTGGGTTTGATTCCCGCCAGGGAGACAGTGTTAAGAGTTGGACTCGATGATCCTTGTGGGTCCCTTCCAACTCAGAATATTCTGTGATTCTGTGATTCTGTAATGTTTCCTTGGTCAGCTGGAAATATTCGGGATTTTTTTCTTTACTAGAACAGGAATCAGACCTTTGCAACAATCCATTCATATAAGTCAATGTTCAGTGTTCAAACATTGCCACAATTGGTTTCAGCTAAGAACAGTTTGTATCTTGACCACTTTTTGTCGTCCTGTGTTAAGTAAAATCATTAATCCAACCTGTTTTGGCTGTGCTATTTCTGTGTTGAGTAAACCAAGACGACAGCAGTTGCCGTCTTTTTTTGACAGTGTTGACATAAATAGTGTCGCCTACCTAATTGTTTTCTGCATCTGGGAGGTGTTCAGTGCTGATCAAAAGTGGCTTCATATCGATATGACATTATGGGGAAGCACTTTTGGCCTCAAAACCTCAGCTGTTATTTATGGCTGCTGAGAATTACCTTTGCACCCATGAGTGTGATGACATTTTCTTATAATCACTTTTGGTGTAAGTGTTGAGCAAGACAGTTCTTAGAGGAAGAAATAGTGCAGGGAAATTGTTTACTTGGTCTGCGTTAACTTTTTCATGTTATATGAGGTTTTTCTGTTTCATTTAAGTGTCACAACTGAAAACAAATAAAATATCGGCAAACAAGAAACAACTAAAACTGAGTTGTACAGTGGAAATCAGAAAAAGCTGGAAAACGAAACCATTTTTCAAACCTCATGTGGGCAAATCTGATGAAGGTTTTGTGATGATGATATACCAATCAAAACAAAACTGTTTTACAGAGGCCTTTGATCCTTTTTTCCTTATAATTCTCCAGGCATTTCAAAGACTCGTGGATTATTATCCATAAATCCCCTTTCTCTATCATCTATTGGTTTTTTCATATAAAAATTGTGACAAAATTAATGACAAACTATACTTTTTGAGGCCAAGATAAAACACTAATGAGGATGAAGATATTTCCATGCAAGGGAATGTCAGACTGGTGGTGCTTCACATAGAAATTGTATCCCTCACGTGCATCACATTGTTGAATTGGAATCACTGTGATATTTGTGTAAATATAGTGATGGAGTGAAATTACTTTGGTTTTTTGATGGTGGGTACAGTCCATGCTCTGCTTGGCTAAACTTTGCTTTACTAGGTCTGAAATCATTTTCAGCTTCCCCTTAACATTTCAGCCTAGAAATCGTTTTGCTATTGCATGTATAAAAGGTGAGTGTCTCCTCCTCTGTGTGTTATTAGATATAGAATATCTTAAAATATCCATTTGGCTCCTTTGGTTCTGCATTTAGAATACCTGTATTTACATGAGGCTTTGATACCTCTCTTTTCATTAATTTTTCCTTACATGAAATAAGGAATGACATTAAAATCCGAGGAGGAACTTTAGAGGGAGAGTTATTTCTGTTGTTAAGTCACACAGAATCACAGAATATATTCTGTGCTGGAAGGGACCCACAAGGATCATCAAGTCCAAGTCAGTCTGTGAGGAACTCTGTAAATAAAGGCTTTTATTTATTAATGGATTACATATGTAGTACCCCAATCTCTTCTTTCTAAAGCTAGAGGCCTACACATATAATACAGAGCATTATTGGTGACAACTTTTGGATTATTTGCATAGTTTGATTACAAACTATTGTTACAAACAAATCTTATTGCCGTTATGTCCCTTACTTCTTTCTCATTTCATATTTCTTACAGTAGTAACTTTTGTTACTAATGTTCTTTAAGACATCACATCAGTCTTTACTCACATACTGCCATGATTAGTCTATTTATTTGTAAAATGGAGAGGTTCAGAAAAAGTTCAAATCCCTCAGATTTTTACTTTGCTGAATGTCAGTGAGCAGAGCCCTTGCCTGAAAAACATGATGAAACCCCAGCTAATCGATTTCATGTTCCATTTTTCATTTATCTAAGCGGCAGTTTTGGCTGATGGAATCTTTGAGTCCGTCGCATTTTGCTAAATATTTTCGTGCGTGTTTTTTCAAGTTCAAACTATGCTGTGAATTTTATTAATTAAAAGAATGTTTCCCAACTAAGTAGGCAGGCTCCACCAGACCCAGAAGGTGGGGTAGGGCACACTGTGAAGGAGGAGAATTTTGAGGGCAGGGAAAACTGCTTACCTTTCCCACTCTCCTGCAAATATGTTCCCACAGTTATGAATGTAATTCCCTTTGAAAATCACCCATAGAGCTTCTCCCGACACTTGTGGTACATCTTAGTGTGTCAGATTCAGTTTCCCCAAAGGTAAACCCTCTGACTCAGGCAGCAGCCCCAGAACCTTCTATTTATATATAAATAATACTCAAGAACATTCCGGTGAAATACTCAAAGTCTTGCTGCCAACAAACTGAGATGGGTTCAAGCCCCATATGGTCACTCTGATTAGGAAGTGAAGGGGTCTTCGATCTGTCTAGCCCAGTATTTTAGTTGATTCACCTTAGGCCTGTATGTTTTCATACACACAAGACCTTGGATTTCTCAGATTGTCTTTCAAGCCCTTCAGAGGAAATAAGGGCTTGTCTCCCTCGGGCAGCTATTGTGAAATACATTGGAATATGAATTTAAAATGCAGCAGTTTGCCTGCATTAACTCCTTGTGTGAATGCTCTGTTTTGCACAGGGAATGCCTAGAACCTTAGTTTAATCCACTCTGCTAAAATTAGGAAGATTAAACCCAGATAATCCTAAATAAAAGTGGGGTTTTTTATTTATATATTTTTCTTTAACCTCAGTGCTGTTTGCATTTTAATCAGCTGGACATTATCAGCAGTGACAACATCAGCCTAAGGAGTTTCACTGGTTTCCCATTTCCTCTCCCCAGAGTTTGATTTGATTGAAAGCCAGATCAGCTCCTTGTTCCCAATTCAATGTGTGCCCTTACAAACATGCCAGCACAGCAGAGAACTTAAGGGTTAAATTAAAAATTGGGAACTGAGGAGAACACTTTAAATTTGGACTGATGACAATATGCAGTCGAATGACACTGTGTCACCGAAGAAAATGCAATATAAGTCTACTTTCACTCTCAGGTATGGATTTTTGGTGGAGTGAGGCAGAGGCTAATTAAGGTTTAGTTTCCCCCATGTCATGTAAGTACTGACTCCTGGAGTGCTGCATCCTGACACCTAATTCAGCTTAATCATTGTGCAGCCTTCCCGTTTCTGCTGCACTGCTCTCACGGCCTTGCCAGGAGCAGGAGGAGGGAGAAGTGAAGGGAGGGGAGAAGGTAAAAATAGACCAAAGGAACAAATCAACAGAAACACATTAACAGACGCATCCCTGCCCCAAAGAATGGGGAGCATCTGCTCAAATAGTCCGTCCAGACTCTTCAAATAAAATGTGGTAGGTGAGAATTCGAGACCTGCTTTGTGTTGTGGACACTGCAGAATGTTCTACATTTTTGTAGCTGCAATTGCCTCTGTGTTGGAGTTAATTAAACGTTACTGCAATATTTACCTATGTCTGTTCGGTTTCTAGAAAAACTTAATTCTATGTTCCTGTCAGTTGATTTCCTGCCAACACTCTCTTGTTTTCTCCATGCTTTTATTTGGGGTTTTAGGTTACCTTCAGCAACCCAGTGTGGTTTTAGGAGCATGTTGCTCTTCATGCCTGTGATACTGAGGATTAGGCTGATACGGCTCAAAAGTTGTTTGTTGTTGCTGGAAAGGTAATTCATATATAAAAAACCCTATTTTAAAAAGTATTTCACTGCAGTGTTTCTTATAAAATTCACTTAGTGCTACATGTTCCAAAGGAATTTGTGAGAGATCTTCAGATTTTTTTTTTTAATTTTTCTGAAATAATTGCAAAAGCATTTCTATTTTATAGTACCGTGATTTAAATAGAATAGTTCCTATCACACATAGTGAATTCTCAACTTAGACTAATTGGGAGTTGAATGCCCTCAACCCCCAATTAGTCTAACTTGAGAATTGCTAGTTTTAAAGAGAGTTGGGTTTCCTCATGATTCTACCTGTGGCTGATCCTTCATATACTACTCAAATAGACTTTCCACTTGTATTCTACCAGTCAGGATCAGGGCTCTCCCTCATAACAATATTTCTTGGTGAGTTTACTCTTCGCTTTCCCTCACCCAATCCCTTCAAATCAAGGGAAGAACGCCTGTTGCCGCCCTAGTTTTCCTCAACTCTGCGGCGAGAAAGACAATTTTTAATGCATTCTCTATATTGGTAGCTACCTCTTGTGTTAAAATTATTGCCATGGCTTCAAAGGTGACATTCTGCCCTTGGCTGCATTGGAGGAGCCACATTCCATTGACAGTCTTTCATAGTAGATGCCTTGATTGTTTGAGTAAGGGCTAAACTATGGGCTGTATTTGACGTGCCATTCAGGATCAGACACACAGAACCTCTCCAGAAGAAAAGCCCTTCTGCTGAAGAATAATGAGGCAATTTGTGGGACTATGGCCCTAGAACAGGTCATTCTGTACTTGCTTTAAACCAATCAGTCTGGCTTTGTTTTGTAAAATGCGTCAACAAAGTTCAGATCTGATTGGAATCCTCTTGGTGAAGTCCCAAAGGGGCTCTTCAATTTATGGGTTAAAGCTATTTTGGGGGTTAGCTCCTAATGACATCAGTGGATGCAAGGCAACATAAATTTGCTCATTTTCCATCTTGAGATTAGCTGATGGATGCACTATTTTTCCGCTGGGGAATTTATTTCAGTGACTTCATAGTACAGAATCTCTAGCCCTTAGAGGAGCAAAAATCACACATCATTGTGATGACAGCTTCAAAAAATAAAGCCCATTAGGACAGGTGAAGGAACTCCTCTGACTGCACAGACTGAACATGGGAATGGGGAAAAGTCAAATGAGAAAGAAAAAGAATATGGTATTTCTTCAAAGATGTTTAAGAAATACCTTAAAACACGTTAAGATGTTAGGAGCAGTGAAACCATTTGTTCTCCATGTGTGTGCGAGGAAGGATGAGAAGTAATGAGCACCAGTTATAACAAGGGAGGTGCAAGCTACAATTCAGGAAAGCCATTTTAAAAAGTTATTTTAAAATACTGTAGCCTGTTGAGATCATGGAGGTTGTCTGTCACTGTGGAACTGAAAACACCACTTTTGAGGCCAAGGTTTAATTGATCCTGTCTGGGAACAAAAAATAGACTCTGGGTTTTACAAGGTCTGTGGTCTTGATATTCGGGAGAACAAAGCAGGTCTGGTGGTGCTACCCAGGGTCAGCCACAGACCAATGACCACCAGCCAAGTCCACTGTGACAACACGGCTCTGAGGCCAAGCCAGGAAGCCCAGACAGCAAGTCAGAGATTCAGACTGTTGTCCTGTATGTCACATTTTGAATCTGACGTTAAACAGAGATGGCAATCTTCATGTTGCAATAAAAGGATGATCAGTCCTCCAGCTTCTGATTGAGACATGGCAGCTTGTCCTCTTTTTTTGTGCCCCCGGCCCCCAATCAGAAGTATCCTTCACACTGTAGGGGTGAAAGAAACACTGATGATCTTCCTTCTACATTGTAGGCAATTTGAGGATTTAGGGTTTCTTTTGTCATTTAATAAGGAGTCTAGAGTTCTGTCTCTTTGCTAAGTACGTTAATCTAGCTCAGGACCAGGAAGTTGCCTATATTCTACCCACTGGAGTGGATGTGGGTTGTGATCAAGGGCTTTACATTCTTCTTCACATGTTCTTGTGAGAACATCCTGGTGAGTAGCAGAAATGGAACTCAGGATGCCCCTACTGAGTTAAACGAACTAGGCAAATCCTTTTTGTCAAATGGAGTTTGTGTTCATTTTTGAAACCTAAATATATCCAACATGTAGCTTAGTTTGATTCACTTCATTACTCTTACTATCACGGATATTTTATCTTTCCTTACCTCTTGCTCCTGAATTTGAATCTAGTCTTCTTGATTCTTTAGAGTCTTTGATTCGGTCTAGGCTACTATTTCACTTTTCAAAGGCATAGCTTTTACCTTTGTTAGGTAGATGAGAGACACTTGTGGCTGCTTCTTCTTGCACAAGAGGACAAGATACTTCCATTACATCTGTCTGAAGTTTTCTACTAAAGGTAGTTTTTTAGCTCTGTTTACACCTGAACATAAAACTGTTTTGTATTTTCCCCTTGTCACATGTCAACTGTCAGAGCTTTCTACTTCTGCTGTTAAAACTGTCACCCTGCCCTCAGCACCAGACAGGTTCCTGAGCTCAAGGGATCTGAGGACAGAGCTTTTTATATGCAAAGACTGTTTGGTGGATTGCTGATTGCTCGTGGTTAACCACAGTGTGAAGGTAAAGACAGAAAGTGTGAAGATTTAAAATAAAAAATAAAAAAAAGGAGGTCAGCAAGCTGAGATCTTTGGAGGTGTGCAGTTGACAATTATACACTGCCCCATCATCCTGGTTCTCCAGAGACTATGGAGACTGAGAGGAGACCTCATCAGTGTCTGTCAGGATCTGAAGGGAGTCAAGAGGATGGATCCAGGCTCTGCTTGGTGGTGCCCAGCAGCAGGTAGAAACCGATGTACAGGAAGTTCCACCTGAACTTATCTTCCTGCCAAATAATCTGCCTTTGGCAGGGACATTCACAGGGTTAAATGTCATGTGGTGTTTGTATTAGCAATAGTCTGATTTTTTTTAATTATTTTTTTAAGTTTACGTGTTTCTAAAAATATAACAGTAATACATAACTATGTAGTAGAGAACAGTTCTCATGTGAAGCTTCTTTAAATTGTTTGTCTTGGATTGTTTAGGCATGTTTTAAGGCAGGTATAGGCTATGGGAGCACTTAAGAAACCCTACACAAGAAAAAGCTGCAGCATGTCCTACTTGTGGAGCAATAGTCCACAGTAACACTAACAAGTCTTTTTGTCATGCAAAGAGATGAGTTTCAGAATGCAGTAAGTGGATATGCTTTTATAGCTGTTTATATTTCTAAGATTTAAGGTGCTTTTTGATAACATGCATGTGTAATTTAATAAATATCTCTATTTTTCTTGTTTTATTTGTGAAGACATCCTGATGAAACTGTCTCAATGCTGTATTAGTTTGAATTTTTTATTAAAGAAATGAAAGTAGCAGCTATAGGTTATTAAGAAATCTTGCAGAAGTTATCTGCATTGTCACTAAATGGTTTTCTGTTTAAATTCAGAAAAAATATTTGGTTGCCAGGACTGTCGGAAACATTTTACCAATGAAAGGACAAGATCACGTGAGGGGACATGGTGAGTAAAACTAAAAGGTACTTTTCTCAAGGTCACCTTGTACAGAACAGGTTGGATAAGCTGCAGAGTTCTAGGTATCATTATAGAAGCTGGGAGAGTTGGAGTTGTCCAGGCTGGAGAACAAAAGGCTTTGGGGAGAACTTGGAGCCTCTTCCAGTGCCTAAAGGGGCTCCAGGAGAGCTGGAGAGGGATTTTTCACAAGGGCATGGAGTGATAAGATAAGGGCAAAGGGCTTTAAGAAGAAGGGGGTTTAGATTAGGTAATAGGAAGAAATTCTTTATGATGAGGGTGGTGAGACACTGGCACAGGCTGCCCAGAGAGGTTGTGGGCTCCCCGTCCCTGGAAATGTCCAAGGCCAGATTGGATGGGACAACCTGGTCTAGTGAAAACGTTCCTGCCCACAGCAGTGGGGTTGGAACCAGATGATCCCTGAGGTCCCTTCCAACCCAAACCACTCTGTGATTCTATGGCTATATCAGTTAAGAAAGTTAATATACAAAACTACAAATGCTGAAAGGCAAGATCTTTATTTATTGCCTATGCCTCTGAAGCATGGAAATCCCATTCTTTGTGCCTTCAAATCAGAAAGCTTAAGGGGCTTTTTTATTTTGCAGAGTAGCTTCTGTGCAGATCTGTTTACTTGGTTTGGCTAAAGCCAAAGGTGTGTTTTAGCTTGGGCTGCTGCTCTGCTCACCCTGCAGTGCATAATCAGCCTCGCTCAAACAGCACAGTCCTTCCTTGAGCTAACCACAATCTCCCTCAGGTCCCCAGAGGTTCCCACAAGTTAGACTACAACAGCTATGACTTGTTGGGAAAGAATCCTACAGCATCCAAGCACAAGGAAACCTGTGATATTGCTGTCGGGACACACAGGAAATGCAGAAGCCGAGAGGCGGGTGGGTCTCTCTGCTTTGGGAATAGGAATGTTGGAGCCATGTAGCCAGACCTGGGAACATTTAGGTTGTATAAACATACAAGCAGCTTTGTGCAGACTTGCTCAGTCGGGGTAGATTCTGCTTTCTGGTTGCATTCTTAAGGAAATGTGATTTTTCACTTGCTGCAAAGTTGACACATTGATGCTTAACAACTCTGCATTTCATTAGATGCTCACGGTGAGCTACCAGTTCTGGCCATGTTTGTATTTAAATGGTTTTATAGTTGACATGCATCCAACTAAAATATCTTAATTTTCATATTTTATGCTAGAAAATAAAGCATTGTTTTTGTTTTGTTGACTAGATTTGTTTTGTATTTCCAGGAGAGCTGGAGATTTTGGAAAGAAACAGGAAATAAATCCAAGTGAAGGTTTAAAAAAAATCTTATTAATGAACGAAGCTGTTTAAATATGCTGTTGCTGGTGGGTTTGTTTGTTTGTTTAATTAAAGCATAACACATTAATATAGATTTGATACATTAAATAAAGCACATGAGTGACTGAACTATTTCTTTCTGGTCGCTCTGGCTGCATCTAAAACTTTGTGAATTGTCCAATGTGCCTGGCTGTCCTTATCCCCTGACAATTCTGCCTGTGTTCTGTGTGCACAGCCAGGGAAAATCACCAGGTGGCTGGACTGGGAACAAGGCTGATGTGAAGCTGTGCCACGGCCCACAAGGAACCAGCCACCCCGTGAACTTGGCTGAGGGATCTGGGAGGCATCCCGGGGGTCCAGCTGCTCAGGCACAACATAAATCCCTTCAGATATTGAAGCCAGTTGTGTCTCTGCTTCATGATTCAGCTTTCCTTAACAATTCTGGCAGCACACACGTCTGCGTGTTGGTGGAGACTGCCAGTGCAGACATGACACTCTCATATTCTACCTCGGTGTATTGTGTAACAACCTGCTGACACGGATAAATACCAAAATCCTCTTGAGGTAAGAACTTGCTCATAAAAAATTATCCTGAAATAAGCTGTGATGCGAATGCAAACGCTGTAGATACTCTGAAATCTGTCCCTACATGGACATTTTTACATGTATTTACATTTATGCTCCCATTTCAAGAGACTGGTCAAATTCACTGACGCAGTTTTGCAGATTTAAGTTATTCCAGACCAGATTTCCATGTTAATCTATTTATTTTAGGGAGGTGGGAAAAAAGAGAAAAACAAAAATTCCTGATCTAAGACAAACTATGAGGAAAAGTGCCTATGCAAGGAGTGATTCTGGAACACAGTGCATCGTTTTGGGGTTTTTTGAGAAAACGTGAGCACTTCAACTGCATGTTTTTCTCTGGACACCTGTAAAGCTGATTATAAAATACGTAATGCACGGCTTTAAAATCCTAAATAAAACAGATTCTGCCTAAATCCAAACCTTCCTTATGGCAGTTCTTCCTACTGCAGGAATCCATCCGGATGCTGATTCATACACACACAGCAGCATTTGCTCACTGCAGGCTCTTACAGCCCTTCCTGCCCATCTGCCAGAGGTTCTCCCAGTTCCAGAGTCGTCAGGGAGCAAACCCGTGTCTCAAGGAGTCTGGTGGCTGAGCATGGTGATGCCTCCAGCAAATACAGCCCAATGTGAAACGGGGAGGCAGGGGACAGACACTCCTTCTGCCACTTTGAGCGAGGTAATACGCACTTTTCAACTCCAACAGTAGATTTGCCAGTGCTTGTTTCTCAGCAACATCCACCTTTTAGAAATCCTGCCCAAGTGCCAAGGGCAAAGCAATAATCAGCCTTTTTGTGAGGGCCTAAAGAGTGATCCTCTGCATGTTTCTCTTACCATCTACTTTTTTGGAAGTCATCTGAAACACTGTAAGCTGACCGTTATTTCACTACACTATTTATTGCATTTGTGTTCCATTTTGATCTCGTTCTTTACCTGTTTTACTCCCAAGTGTATTACAACAAAGTCACAGAATTAACAAGGCTGAGAAAAGACCATTGAGATTGAGTCCAACCTATTACCTAACACCATCTCATCATCTAAATCATGGCACTAATTGCCTCATCCAATAATATCTTAATTTTAATAGGATATTTAAATAAATTTGTTGTTATATGTCACGGTAGACAATACAGAACTGAAAGTCTGTTTCTTTGTCTATTATCTTTTCTAGTTAGCCATGTTCTGTGTGGCCTTTGTGGTATGGTGTGCACAAGGGCCTCCTCACTGAATGTACATATCCATTCCTGACAGCATCATGAAATGCCCTGTCCTTTCTATTTCTACATCACCTCTGTGACAGCAAGCAAGAAGATTTGAGGCTTGTGGCGTTGTGATGCGATAGACCAAGCTGCACATATAATGGGGAAATTGGGCTTAACTTTGCCAGAGAAGATGAGAGTCTTAGCCTTTGAATGCTGGAATTGGGATAAAATATTTAAGAACTCTTGAGTTCACATTGTGGGTGGACAGAAGGAAATAACTGGTATTTCTGGACCAGAGAGGATGAAGAGACTGATTGATGACGGACAAGAATTTTCCCTACATGACCATAAAAAAAAGGGTGATAATTGTGGAAAAACTACCTAGGTTTGGGCATGGTGTGGATGTGTGGGAAGAAAGAGGGAAGAGAAAATGAAATTCAGAGCACATCAAAGAGATGTCTGTACTATCCCCTTCTTACAGGTGGAAAATCTGAGGCAGAGAAGCAATTTACACATATTCCGCTTTCACTTGTTATTGTCAGAGCCAAAAATTTCTACCTCCCAGTCCTAAACATGAACCACAAGGTTACTCCTCTGTACTATTAGATCTGTTATTTGTTTTACCTTGTTTTCAGCTTTAAGAACACCTCTGATCTGCATGAACATGTTGAAACACATGGTGATTCAGGTGCCTACATCTGTGATCTTGAAGGATGTGGTTTTATTTCGTGGACTGTACTAACTCTGAGACAGCACTGCAAGAGAGTGAATGTGGTGAGTACATTAAACAGCAGGATAAAATATATTTTATATAAATGAGACCAAAGTTTCAAATTTATGTGTGTTTAGTTACATGTGAAATGGTGATTTTTTGCATCAAATCAAGTATTTGATGGCACACATTTCTAGGACTCTTGCAGTTATTGTGCAAATACCTGATCCCTCCTTACCTGCAGGTTTGGGGTTTTTACTCGGTGAATGCAGTTGCATACTCACAGTCCTGAATTCTGGCCAGCTCCTTCCCCCTTCCCTTCCTTTTTGAAGAAAAAACCCCGCATGCCAATTCTAATCTCAACAGAAAAGTATTTCAGGGATTAAACTATCACCTTTCTCCTCATGTTGGTACTGCATCCTTAGAACTAACAGGTTACCTGAAAATAGAAAAACTTTCAATGGGGTGAGTGTGGTCACACATTAAAATTCATTTTAGGCTGCTGTAATTTATGGATGCCTGGTCCCTGTTTCTTCAGCTTTCTGAGCTGAAATCACTGCTATGTTTTAAAATAAATGTATTTTAGTGGGGGTTGTGTGTCACACTGCTCTGGGAGATACCTGCAGTGCTGATGGCCAATGCAGAGAATTTCCATTGGAGCTCCTCAATTAGACGAGTTCTAACAACCACGGATTGGAAACATTTTGGGAAGCTGGCTTCAAAAAGGTTTTGAGCTATTTAGTGTGGTTTCCCCCTTTTCAACAAAGGATTAATTTTTGTCATATATATATGTGCAAGACTTCCATGACTCTAACAATCTCTTTTTTTTCCAAGGGTAATGGCATTCTGAAATATAAATGCCACATCTGTCAGAAATGTTTCTCCTGGAGTTATCCATTGACCTGACACCTTCAAAACATTCACAAACTCAACAGTCACTCTCATTTCAGGTGCGTTACCAGTTGATTCTTGTTCAGATCATAAAGTATTTTTTCTAAAACATTTTGTTTAAAAGATCCAAATATTTAATTAAATGGTCTCTTAAGTTTGTTTCAGTTTTAAACATTCTGACATGAAGCAGTTTACTACTTAAATTTCACTATCATGATGGAAAACATAGGCTAAAGATGGTTAAACTAAGGCAATAAAAAGGTCTTTTTGCTTTTTTAGCTTTTACCACTGTGAAAATCTTGTAACCTTGACTGTTGGAAGAAATTTTTTAATCCTACAAGATGTATCACCAAAGAGAGTATCTAAGTATGTGAAGAGGTTCTGTAGTATCAGCAAGCCACACTCTCCTTTTATTTGTTGGATTTTCTTGTCCCAAAAAAGATCTTTAAGAATAGGTAACTCTTAGTTTCATGTGATGTGTATTTGATAAAAACTACTTATTGGAACCCTCTTGCAGGTGTTCCTTCAAAGAAATTGTCTTTTGTTTGAGCGCCACATAGTAAACAGCAATCTAATTCATCTTTTAATTGCAAGCAGTATCAGTTTTGTCAATCGAATTAGATGATGTTGTTTGGGGTTTTTTCAATTTCCTGCTTTAAATTCTATGTTTGTAACTTACACAACTTTCCTAGTTTTGAATTTTATCCCCTCAGATAGAAAGATGACAACAAAAGTCATTGGGTTTGGGTCAGGATCTCTAGACCAACTTGTCTTGTTGCTACAAACAAGACTTGACCAAGTCAAAATAGTTTTGGAAGAGAAGAGGGGACTCTTGAATGAGCTTCAGCCACAGTCACCAGCTACTGGAGAAAATATTCTGGTGGAAACAGAGACGTCTCTGCCAGAGCCAGTTTGGGCTGAACTTCAGGCTGTTTTGGAACCTGTTGGACTTCCGCTGAAGCTGATGGAGCAACACCAATCAGCGTGTGATGGAGAACCTAGAAGAAATGGAATTGGTCTTGGGAATTCAGACAGATTTCTAGAAAAAACTTGATTTTTACTGTGAAAAGCATACTCTTCAGAAGAGGTTTACTTTTTTCAACAAAGTATATTTTGAAGTTTTCCCTCTCATTCATCCTTGTCAAATCTTGCTTATAACAGTGTTTTCTCAGCTTTCCTGTTAAATTATTCTGATGTGCTTAGAGCCAATATGCAAGATAAACACAATACAATGCACATATAATACACACATATGTATGATATATAAAATACGTATTTATTTAAAAAATACAACCCGGGGGAAAGTGTTGAGCCAATGCACATGACAAACAGTTTGAACTGGTAGGTAAAACATCCCATTTTTTATTAGCCCACTCTGTTATTTATCAGAAATTAGATACTAACAGCTCCTGAGATGTATATAAAAAAATAAAAGTTTTGGGGTGGTTTCTTAGCTTTATTTAGTGACTTTCAAATTACGTTAAGAGTTATTAGAGAGACTTTCTTCTTTTAATGGACTTCTCAGTTACAGTCTCTTGCTTTGCAGGCAGCTGAGATTTTTGTGCTCAGGTTTTAATCCCATTTAATCTGCCGGGCTCTAAATTGTGGCGATTGGGGTGACGTTTCCAGAGCAGTTGAGCCATTTGTGCAGTGGGGGCAGCCAGACAGATGTGGGTGGCAGCCTGATTTTAATCCGCCTCGGTGCAGGAACCAGAGTGCCAGCATTTTTAATCCTTTACAGTGCAGCTAAAACTGACTCACGTTTCCTTGGGCAATGAATAGGTACCACTATAGCCCCTGGGATTTCCCCTGCTAAATATCAAAGGCCTGTAACAAACAACAGAGGTGTTAATGCTTCCCAAAGAAAAGAGTCCTTCTATAATGGAAAGTATTAGTCAACCAGAAGACAGAGGAGTCTTTTCCAGATTTTTTACAATAGTTTAAGAGAAGTCTTTAATCCAAATATCCAACAGTTTACTCCCCATGCCCGCCTCGTTGGGAGGTTGTGCTGCCTCCAGTGCAGGCACCAAGGTTAATTTACACCGAGCCCGTTCAGGGTTTCACATGACACATTTAAACACAGTGTTCTAGGTTTGCACTTGAGCTGTGGAACTGCACTTGCTGGGCAAGACTATGACCTGCAAGTCCTAAATTCCCACAGCTTTGTGTGAGCCTATTAAATACGCCTTGGGAGGTAAAATCGACAGTGGGGGCAGGCCCAAGGGGATGCTAACTTGCTAATGGAGACCTATTTTTGAAAATCATAGTTTGAAATAATTTCCCTCGGTTATGCTGCTTAATGACACTGTAGAGTTTTATCTCACTATCACTTAGGTACCTGTTCCACTTATCATCGTTCACAGAGTTTGCAATCATACAAGGGCTTTGAAAGCTGGAAAGTTCAATCGGTTTTTTTTTGGTCAGTAATCTACTTTAGGAGTTACAGTCTTGTATTTGTTTATATAGAGAGGACTTGCTAACACATCTAGTAGGCAATAGTAGCTAGTGATGATGAATTTCAAGGTTTTTTCCAGTGTTTTTTTCAAATTTTGTTTAAAGATTTTTAATTTATGTTATGATTGCTACCTCTCCAAGATGCTGGTATAAAGCAAAATAAAATATCTATCTGAAAGCATTTAGGTGAAAAGAAAGTTTTTTAATTTGGTTGGTTGGTTTGGTTTTGTGTGGGTTTTTTGTTGCTGTTGGTTTGAGGAGGGGTGGTCTGATTTTGATACCAGATCTTAACTTTTTTCATGCCGGTTATTTGTACTGAAACCACCACGTGTTTGAAAATCAGAATTTTGTTTCTGCTTGACTTTTGAAGCGATTCTAAAGCTGTTTTCTCCTCATAAAGTTTGTGCCTGGGCACCCAACACTCTGAACTCACCCTGTCCCACAACATTGTGTGACACGGCACCTTCGTCCAGCACATATTTAATCCACTGACTCCCTGGAGAAAGCAGCTCTCTGAGAAATTATTCACTGGGATTTGTGGGATCCAGCTCGGAAAAACAACTTCTCGCCATGCACAGCAGGTATGAGGTGGCCAATGAGTCATTAGGGACCTGTTCTCATGGAGCCGGATCATCAGATAAGGGCCTGGCACGGGTCCTGCACAACCAGAGCCGTGTCTGGCACTGGATCTTTGCAGATTTCAGTGGGAGCAGACTGGGCCTTGGCTCTGTGGGGGCAGGAGGAGACATCCTGCCACGCTGACAAAGAACCCTTTGGATGATGACCCCGCAGAGATGGATGGAGCCCTGCAGCACAGCCACCAGCAGGGAAAAATGTGCCTGAAACATGATGGTGTCTGCCAAGAGGCACAGAGCAAGACCAAGCTTGAGGAAATCATGCACAACACCGTTTCTGTTCCCAGCGATTTGAGAATGGAAGTTTAAAACTAGGCATTCTTCTCCTCGATACCAAACCCCCCCCTCAACTGTGTTAGTTGCTGCTGCATAAATGGGATCAATCTTTTATGCTAGTATTTTTTTTCACGTTGTAGAAGCTCTCCATTATCATAAACAGAGCTGATAATGAGATAGATGTAACATTTGGGTTGTTTGATACCTCTCAGTTATGTTCTTGAATGCAAGGAAGAATGTTAGCAAAAATAGTTCAGTAGTTTATAAGACATCAATAGTGAAAAATCACAGTATATGTCTCTGGGAACAAAACGAATCTCAAAGCTGGATCATTAAGCAGTGTTATTATTTTGAACAGGCTTTAAAGTTCAGCGTCTGGGAGAAGAGTTGTTTCCCTGATACGGTTTTTAGCATATAATTCCACAAAATAAGACATGTTAAAAGCAATCTGCAAAGCCTACTCAAAGCCCCAAACCAGTAATTTTCTTACTAGATCACATCAAATACAGACTATGTTCTGTTACTATCTGCAGTAAGGAGCTTATGTGATCCCCACCAAATGATGTTATGCCTCAGTTCTCTGCCTCTGAAGAAGAGCTCTGAGCTTTACAAGGAAGCCGCAAGGTTTTTATTAACCTGTGTTCTCATTTGTTCAGCTATTAATAGCTACAAGAACTAAAACCACTCTGCTGAAGGCCCAGGCATGGTCCCTGGTCTCCCTTTTAATTTGTGGCTTAAGTTTTGCACATTCAAATCAATTTATAAAGGAACTGACTCTTGGGGTACTGGGCAGCCAGAGTTGCCAATGCCTTCAGCTCTGAACTTGCAAAAATTCCCACATGTGTCCAACTGCCCATTCCACCTGGAATGTCATTGACCAGTAGGATTATCTACGCTGGTTTACAAACTTTCGTCAGTGGAAAAGTTGTTGTAAGAACTCCCACCCTCTCCCCAGCATTCATTTCCGTACCCACACCACACTTCCAGCTGCTTGTGCTTTAAATAAGATCAGCAAGGAACTCCTGCATCGCCCACAAGGTGCAACTGTGCCCCTTTTACCACATTCTTTGGAAGTAGTTTCCTTCCAGCCTACTCACCTCCCTTGCTGTTGACATCAAGGAGCATCTGGTAAGTCTGGCCAGCTTTTGGATATGTCTGAAAACTTGCCCAGGGAGTTGTGTTTTTTTTTAAAGTGAGATCATTGAGCTTATCCAGTTACTGTTCAACCACGTGAATGAGAGTAAACCCTGTGAATACCAAAACGACACGGGAAAGGGACGGCAGCCTCCTTCAGAGACAGGGTAACTTTTGGCTGGCCTAGGCCATCTGCAGTATTTTACCCTTTGTGTGTAAAAAACTAAGTTTAAATGTTTGCAGAGTTGGTGAATAGACAGACTGTTGTTTAGTAGTTTTGGAAAATTCCAACTGGCAAATCAACACTCTTTTATTTCAGCTTTAAAGCTACGTATAACCTACTTGCCAGCTGCTGTTCACAGAATGTTGAAGCAAAACAATTCAGCACTAACATACAAGACAAAGGTGCCCCACAACAAACTGAAGCACCAGGTTGGTTGAATTCATTGATACCAAGCCTCCCTTTATTTAGAAGGATTTCATTCTAAAAAGAAAAGGCTGATGCACTGAATTAAATCCTGTTCTCTGAATGAAGCAGAATAAGAAGAGAGTTTCTTTGTCATGCCTCTACTAGCATGCACGCAGGGGAGATAAGGATTTCTACAAGATTGGTTAACTTACAAAAAAAAATTAAATTAGGTTGGTTTCATGTGTTTTGTTCTCAATAAACCTAGTACTGACTGTTGTTTGTCAGATTGACTAGCTATTCTATTCTGTTTATTTATCTATCTGTTTATTTATACTAAGTCAAGGACTATATTCTTGCCCAGGGAGTTGTGATTGATTGATTTATACTTAGTCAGGGACCTGATTGCTCTGGAATTCAATTTCTTCCTTTTTCTGCCTTCATGAAGACAAGCTCTTCTGGTGCCCTTTACACTTCATCATCTAAAACCTCAGAGTCTGGGCAGCTGGTTTTCTAAACCTTAAATGTGAATTTCACCTTAAATGTGAATTTTATTTAGGAACTTTTGAAAGCACTTAAGTAATTGAAATTCTCTCAGATGAGCTCTTTCCACGTTCAGTCCTGAGCCCGGACTCCTTTCTTGCTGGGGTTTGTTGAAATAATTCTCAAATCATAGAAGTCATGCCATCTACTTTGTGCTTGAACTGCCAACCAAGTGCAAGTCGGGTTTTGTCCACAGTCAAGTTTTACACCAGAAACAGGAGTTTCAATGACAATGTATCCAAATGGCCCCAGTTTAAGCAGAGCTCCTTGAGGGCACTGCACGCTCTCCAGGCTGATCCAGCCAGAGCTGAAGCCCCAGATCAAAGCCAGGAGCAAGTCAGGGTGATGACCAGGAGAAGGGGGCCAGATATTGTTGGATCACACAGGTGACTTATGGATTTGTCTCTTCACACAGCTACTTCTTATTTCTGATTTATTTATACTTTGGTGTTCTCATTCAGAGGAGGCCATTGTTTAGTTTAATCCGGAGTAAATTAAGCAGGAAGAAATCCAGGTAGAATAAAGCCCGGAGAACAGACTTGATGTCTCCTGTCTTTTGAAAGTCATTACATCTCTGCGGATTCTTTTTAAATGGAGCTTTGCAAAGAACTGCTATTATCTTGGGTTTAAAACACATTGTCCTCTATCTATTGCCTAACCTGCCAGATTAAATGACACACACTGACTGCCTAGAACAATCACCTTGAGTCCTACTATAACAAACAAACACAAGCTTTATTAGCCTTTAGTCCTGTGACAGGCGTGAAGGTTGTGATGCAGATCAGAACAGCCTCTTTGCCACGGTGTTAAGTACCAAAGGTTGAAGGCTTCCAACTGCAGCATCTCAGTAACACAATGGGAACCTGTATCCATCCGTCCAAGTGGTGGCTGAACATGAGCCCAGGTGTGCCTAGGTGTGCCCAGGTGTCCAAGAAAGCCAATGGCAACCTGGTTTGTGCCAAAAACAGTGTGACGGGGGCAGAGATTGTCCCCCTGTGCTGGGCACTGGTGAGGCTGCACCTTGAGTACTGTGTCCAGTCCTGGGCCCCTCAATTCAGGAAGGACACTGAGATGCTGGAGCAGGTCCAGAGAAGGGAAACAGAGCTGAGGAAGGGTCTGGAGAATAAATCCTGTGAGGAAAGTCTGAGGGAGCTGGGGTTGCTTATCATGGAGAAAAGGAGGCTTGGGGGAGACCTTATCACTCTCTACAACTCCCTGAAAGCAGGTTGTAGCCAGGTGGAGGGTTGGCTTCTCCCAGGCAACAAACGACAGGATGAGAGGACACAGCCTCAGTCTGTGCCAGGGGAGGTTCAAGTTGGGCATCAGGAAGAATTTCTTCAAGGAAAGGGTTGTCAAACATTGGAAAGGGCTGCCAAGAGAGAGGGGGAGTCACGATCCCTGGAAGAGTTCAAGGAACAACCAGACATGGCACTTAACTATAGTATAGTTGACAAAGTGGAGATTGGTCAAAGCTTGGACTTGATGATCGTAGAAGTCTTTTCCAAGCTAAATGACTCCGTGATTCTGAGTCTCCCGCTACCTGCGATTAGGTAGGTAGGACCCAGGCACTGAAATCTGACCCTGGGATCACCAAAGCTTCTAAACCCAGGGGCAGCTAAAACCCAGAGACGTGTCAGCTCTCGGCAGAGTTTTCCCAGAGCCTGAAAACTCCAGAGCGTGTCCGGACAGACACCAGCTTTGGCCGCGCGGTGCAGACCGGGGCGGGGTGCGCAGGGGAAGGGACGGAGGGACAGCGACCTGCTGGGGATCCCTGAGCAAAGGACGACGAAAAGGCAGGAACGCAGAGGCTGCTGCTTCCCTCCGCTTTATTTAACAGCTTATTTGTCACAGGTTATTCGTCACGGCTCAGCAGCGAGCGCTCGCACCCCTCCCGCCCCGCGGCTTTTGCCGGAGGAGCTCTGGCCACCAGTGTCGCCTCGGGGCGGCTGTAACCCGGGAACTGCCCCACTGCCCCGTCCCGGAGACAAGAGGAGCCGCTGGCCAACCCACCCATCCCTTCGCCCGTCCCAGGAAGTGACGGCATCCCGGCCCCCCCCCGGCACACCTGGCTCACCTGACTCACCTGGGCGGGCGGGAGCGGCGGCGGCTCCTCCGCGGGGCCGGGCGGTGTCCGGGCAGAGCAGCAGCGATGGCCAGGGACAGCGGCTCCCCGTGGGCCATGGGACTGCTGAAAACCTTCGAGGAGAGCGAGTTCGGCAGCTGGGAGAAGATCGGCTCGGGGGGGTTCGGGCAGGTGTATAAGGTGCGGCACCTCCACTGGAAGACCTGGCTCGCCATCAAGTGTTCGCCCAGCCTCCATGTGGATGAGAAGTAAGGGACAAGGGGAATGGGGGGGACGGGGCTCTTCCAGCAGAGGCATCCCGCAGCCCGCAGGTGCCCCGGCTGCTCCCCATCCACAGCCCTGCCTGTCTCACAGACCTCTCTTCCGAGGGCAACAACAGATGCGATTAAATATTCCCTGTGCCTTTCCTATTCCCTCGGAGCCATTGGGAAAGCATTTTTGCCCTGCCCAGGTTGTGCGTGTTTTGGCTTGTGCTGAAAAGCATTCTGCCTGCTGCCGCTCCAAAGGTCCTGGAAGGCAATTCCGAACGGGAAAGGCAGGAGGAGGAAGAATGCCGAGTGGGATCCGGGGGTTTCTCAGTGAGCTCCCTACCTTGGGAAAAGCCAGCCCTTCAGCCGCGGTGTGGGCGCTGTAGCCGTGGGCTGGATGTCTTTTGGGAGCGGGAGACGAGCTGGGAAATGTGTTCAGCAGCTTCAGCTCAGGGCCAGCCCTTCTCCCCGTGTCTGCGAGCCCTCGCTGGGTGCGGCAGCGTGGAACTGTGCTGTGTTGTATTGCAGCACACGGTGGGACCCCCTCCAGCCCACCTGTCCTCTGTGACTCGCGGTCCGTGGTGGAGGACAGAGGGCTGTGCTGCGATCACAGAATCACAGAGTGATGAGAGATCACCTTGTTCCAGCCTCACTGCCGTGGGCAGGGGCACCTTCCACTAGATCGGGTTGGCCAGAGCCCCAGCCTGGCCCTACAGAGTGCAGCTCCCCTGTCAAACGCATCTTTAGAAACATCCTTTTGTTATAGGGACGGTACTTTGATTTCCAGCGGGTCAGTGTCTGTGCAGAGAGAGATGAATATGGGCAAGTCGCCTTGATGGAACTTTTCCAGCTCCACCTTGATTTTTGACATCTTTAGCAACTGACTCTGCCGTTCATTTTTTGAGATGTGGGTGGGTTCGATCACAAAAGGTTTCCTTGTTGTGGTCCCTGCAGGAGGAGGAGAGAAGTTGGCCCAAGATTGAAAAACAAACATTTGAAAGCCCATCTTTGCAGGATTTCTGGGGTAGGGGAGCATCTTGCCAGTGTCTGAATTGTGACTTTGCCCATATAGCATACTAAATGAAATAAAATGTCCCTTTTTTAAAAGAGTAAAGTTTAACATATGCATAGGGCAACTGTGCTGTCTGGGAATAAAATGGAAAAGACCTCAAAACTGCAGAGGGAGTATTTTATTATTTGCAGGTTTATTAACCTGCAAGCTCCCCTACCATCAAAACTTCAAAATAGATTTCAAGCTTGATGCTTACTGAGGCGAATCAAAATAGTAGCTAATTAATTTTGCAGTTAAGATTAAAATGCGTGTTAAATCCCCCCGAACGTTTGTTATACTTTCAGCTTGCAGAGCACATTTAGAAATTCACTCCAAAATTAATTTTTCACTGTGAGACAGAGGATGCTGTCACTTACTTTAATATGAACAATTAATTTTGAGAGTTGCTACCACATCTGTGTATTAGTATATATTGTGTGCAATAGAGAACCACCTGTCCCTCAGTGGCTACGAGGTGTGCACGTACTGGAAAACCATTCAGTGCAGGAAGAAAAAATGCCTTGAGAATTTGGGAACTTTGGGGTATAGGGTCTCTTGCAGCTTCATTTTAATAAACCAGTCCTTGAAACCATTTATTTTATTGCAGAATTTGTGCTTCAGATGTTTGAGGGGGGAGCATTGATTAGAAAGTGGAGGGTCCCTGGCCTTTGAAACAGCTGCCCTTACAAAATAAATCTTGGCTAATTTTTATTTTTTTGTATTTCTCCTTGGGTTTTTGGCTGCTCTGCAAAACCCAGACTTTTCACCCCAAACTTTTCTAATAAACTTGTGCTATTCAAATGGTGGGGTGGGGGGCACAGACAAAATCAAACACTACCTCTAGTCCGCAGGTTGAAACAAGCCTGTGCAATTAGATTGTTAATCCAGGAGATTAATTTGACTAGTTCTTTCTTGGAACCCTGTAAAGAGTTAGAAGGATTGCCAGTGGTATCAGAAACATTAACTGAAAAACACAGAGGCTTTTTCTGATGTATTCATTTGGTACCACATTAAAACCCGGTTTGTAATGGCTTGGTAACATTCTGCAGTCTCTGTTACTGTGTGTCTGCAGACAGTAAGAGATTTGGAGTAATTCCCTTGGCAATTATCACATCACAGAGCCAAGTGGCCTCCAGCAGAAGAAAAACTGAATGCAGAGCCAGAAGTGTTTTTACCTTTTAAGCCCAAACCCTCTCAGGTAATCCAGCCAAATTCCATTCCCAGCGCCTTATTTGCTCCCACTTTCCCATCTCCAGAGATTGCATTTCCCAAATAATGACTCAAGATGGGGAGGTTCAGTGTAAATCGGAAGGGAAGGAGCGTGACAAGGAAAGGTGGAGGAGCCTCTCCCCCGGGACTTGCAGTGGAGAGGGCGAAGAAGTCACTTCTCACCCGTGTGGCCCTGAATGGAAGTGTGGGCTGGAGAAAAAAGGGTGGCAGACTTGGAGAGAATCCTCTGTGGATTTCTTAGAGCTGAACAAAAATGTGCAGACTGTAATGGGTGTGAATGATACAACATTTCCTGGAGAGGGCTCTTGATTGGAGATAGTAACCGTGGATGTGGCCACGGGGTGTAGAGTTGGAAAGGGCTGCCTTCTTCAATGGGGAAAAAAGATATGAGCAAAACCCCACGTGTACCTCCCTCTGCATGTCCTGGATTTAGAAATGGAGCAGGACTTAGAAATTTCGGAGGTTTTAGAAACGCCTTGCTGTTAGCAGACACTGGATTTGGTTAGGTGATGAAGGTGAATGAATGTCTCTTCTGGCAGTCTCTGGATGTGTAGGAAGAGCTTAATTCATCTTAAGGAGTGGGGTGGGCCTCTGGTATCGGGTCTGTGCTGCAGAGATCCTTTAGCAGGGCTGAGATCTGTTAACGTGAAAGAAGGGATTTTTTTTTTTTTCCGGTCCACAACAATATTCAATGTATGGCCCCGACCATGCAAGTGGGTTTTCTTGGCTTCTCTTACCCACATTCTTTTCTGAGGATCAGCACTTGGCAGGTTGTTAAAAGATGTTCCCTGCAGAGGAGAGGACACTGTATGCCCTTAAAACATCTGCCGCGATGCAGACGAAAAGAGTTCCTGAAGAAATTCAGAGGTGGTGTAATTTTGTGGACCCCATCTGCACCACCAGCATTTTGCAAAGAAAAGTTGACTTGTGTTCCCGACTGGAGCACAGTGTGCAGGGCTGGATCTCCCCTGGGCTGGGAGAAGCCTGGCTGCCTCTGGAGCAGGTTCACACAAATGGCCCCATGAGAGGTTTTCGGGGCTTTTTTTTTAGTTTCTCTGGAGGAACTTTTAACTGCTCTGTCTCAGACTCCATTAGGTAAATGTGGTGGTAGTGGTGGGGGAATATAAAACTGCAAGGACTGCCTTGTGAGTCTAAAGCTGTATTTTTATAGCAATGTTATCTCTAGGGCATGAAGATTGGATACACACAAATGCAGACGCAGTCGTAATTCCTGCTGTTCCTGTGGCAGGGTTTGTGGTACAAAAGCCGGGCCCTGGGGAGCGAGACAAGAGCGAGTCCCTTGTCTGTGAGGGTCTGACACCCTTTGATCTGTTAAATGTGAACTTGGAGGATCCCTGCAGCATCCTTTGTTGCAGCATTAGCACTTGTGTATTGGGGCGATGGGCGCAGGGAGAACACCTCCGTCTGTGCCGAGTGCCAGTGGCACCTTGTAAGTGAAAAGGGAATGGAAAGACCTTTGATCTTTGCCTGATGGAGGAGATCTTGGTTTAACGAGCTGTTTGTGTTAATACGATTAATGCAAGTGCACTCCAGCATTTGGCTAATGACTGCTTTGGCTCTCTTTATTTCTTTTGTCTTCTTTGCTTTTCTGTTTTCTAAAGGTGACAGGGCCCTTTTTGAACGGTCCCCCCTGGCTGTGCCAGACCATTGCTGATTCAGTTTTGAATGCTCTGGGTGTGAGAAAATGCTGAAGGTGGCAACTGTTGTGTGGGGGCTTAATGAGATAAAGGACTCTAGCCTGTTAGTTAGTCAGTTAATTCACTCAATTAACTGGGCCTGGTCCAAGCAGAAAGGGATCTTGTTTTTTGTTATGATTTCATTGAAACAGAAAATTCTCTGTTTGTTTAAAATGCCCCATTTCGAGCAGACAATCCGTATTTTTGGTGATGCTCTCTTGAGGCTGTTGTTAGCCCGGGAACTCCATCTCCAGGAGTCTATAACAGTTTCTTGCTAGACTTTAGCTGTTGCTGGGTCCTTGCCTTGCCTCGGGGGGCTCAGACAGGTATTTTACATCCCTGACTCCAGAGCTCAGCCGGCCGAGGCCTGGTGAATTATGCTGGCTATGCATGTGGCTTGGGGGCAAGGAGTTGGTTGTTATTCATAGGCGCTCCCTTCCAGCGTGCCAAAGAGCAAACTGCGTACTTGTCTGCAAAGGCAATTATTTCACAAGCAAGTTGCTGTAGGGAGCAGCCGGAGCCAACATGGTTAATAGAGAGAAAAGATTTCCCTTATCTTTTTTTTTTTTTTTTTTTGTCTTTTTGACCGTCTCAGCGTCTCTTTTTTCGGGGCTCAGCCTGATCTTGACTCTGAAATGGGTTTGCTGCTTCTGGCTAAGCTCAACTCACCCCTGGAGTGAAATGTTTCATGCATTAGGTTATTGCAGGCTGCTACAGCAGCTGAGGAGCCGGCATTCCAATCCTTGGCAGAGGGGAACCTAAGGTGGAGTCTGAGGGCCAAGGGACAGCTCCCCAAATTTCTCCCATGTGGTGAGCGCTGCCCCCGAGTCATCCAGGCGTTGGGGGAACACGTGGGAAGGGGAGATTTTGCTGTGCAAAGGTCGGACTTGGTATTTCCCCTTTTAGAAACTAAGAGGAGAGTTCTTATAGCTGGCCTTGGATTTAAACTATAGAAAAAAAGTTTTATGGAGCCGATAGCTGTGCTGTGGCAGAGGCACCCACAGACTGGTATTGCTTGTCAGTGGCACAGGGCACAAATTGGCTCAGGATCTGTCTCCAGGTGTTGTCCAGGCAGAGGGGGCAGGCAACAGAGCCTTCTGCCTCTCAGAGGGTACAAGCATCTTCTGAGCACTTGTTGCAGCCGCTGTGATGTGCTTGCTTGAGCTTTACGTTTAAACCCTGATACCTTCCAGGAGAGTTGGTCACCTCAAAACCCCTGCATGGCATAGGGGAGCATCAAAGCAACATGATTTTATTATTCTTTTAAAGTGGTACTCTCTGTTTACCAGGCACCTGTGTTAAAACTTGGTCCTATTAGTTCAGGTACTGCTCTCCCTCCATTAAATAGCATAAACATCTTTTGAGTACATCACAGGAGCTGTTGTGTAATAAGACAGGGTCTGTTCAGGAAACATGACCTGTCTGACCTCCCTGTGTGCCAGTGCGAATCGGTGGGTGACAGCGGTGATGTACCCACAGCCCAAAGCTGCTCTGGGTATTGTTCAGCATCACTAATAAAGCAGTTTTTACAGACTGAAGGTTTTCACCCATCTCATGTGGCCCCTCTTTGTGGGCACGATCAGACTGAGGAGAGAACCTCTGTTTCCTCTCTCCAACTTGACTCCCAGCAGGAGTGAGGTGCAGAAGAAGGGCACAGGCAATTAAGGGTCTTGACCTGGGAGGCTGCAGTTTGGACTGAGTAACACTTAACCCTCTGCAGGGTCAGGCTGAAGTGACCCGTAAACAAACCGGGGTGCTCATTACACCTGTCAGGACTGGGCCTGTTACATCACTGGAAATGGTGTGCCAGGAGTCTTTGGTGTCGACAGTGTTGGAGTTGTCAAATCTGTATTTTGAGTAAAGGGAGTTTTTTGTTGTATCTCCCCGGCTACAGCAGGCAGCTTGCTAACCTAAATGGTGGCTCCTGGGGATTCCTCTCTTAAGGCTTGGGTCTGTGCAGGGCTGCCAAAGCAGTGCTGGCTGTACTCTCTCCTGATTAACACGGTCTTACAATTCACAAAAAATGACTTTAGCCCAAGGAGTTACAGCTGTGGTACCAAGGAGTTACAGCTGTGGTAAATCTGGGCTCCCCATGTTGTTAACAGCACAGCAGAAACATCAAAGCAGGGAGTTGGGCTTTACACTTGGGATATTTGCACCATGGAAGTGTATGGCTCCCCTGTGGCTCTATGTTTAGAGGCATAAACCCCAAACTTAGTACATATGGAAATACGCCTGGAGTGCAGGCTGGTGAGGGTGTAGCACATTTCAGTCAAGTGATGGTCATGAAATGTGGTGTGCCAGTTCTATAAGAAATGGGTTTTGCGTGTTTGGTGGGAGGAGAAACAGCTGCTCCATCCTTCACCTTCGGTTCTTTTCCACCCAGGGAGCGCATGGAGTTACTGGAAGAAGCCAGGAAGATGGAAATGGCAAAGTTTCGCTACATCCTTCCTGTTTATGGCATCTGTAAAGAGCCTGTTGGCTTGGTCATGGAATACATGGAAACAGGGTCTCTGGAAAAGCTCCTGGCTTCTGAACCTCTGCCCTGGGAATTGCGCTTCCGCATCATTCACGAGACAGCCGTGGGGATGAACTTCCTGCACTGCATGTCCCCTCCGCTGCTCCACCTGGACCTCAAGCCTGCAAACATCCTGCTCGATGCCCACTACCACGTGAAGGTATGCACTGGGCACTCTGTGCCAGGGACTTCCCTTTGGATATTCCCACACAGCCTGGGAGAAATCGGCAGCATTCCTTTGCAATTAAAAAATGCCCACTGACCAAACAAAGCCAAAAATAAATCCACCTGATTTATGCAGGTCCTTGGTACACAAATAGAGGTACTGTTAGGGAACTTGTGAGAACTCTCCTGAAATTTAGAGAGGGATGTGTTAAATTCTCTTTTTGATCCCTAATGGGTCCTGCTATAAATTTCCTTGCAGTAGGATCATGAGGCAGGGAGAGAAAAGCAGTGTGAACCTCTAAACCATCTGTGCCACTTCCACAGCTCCCAGTGGTTGCCTTGGTCTGTCTGGGTCTTTCTGGCTTTGTATTCGCCACTAAATATGTAAATCTCATTTACAGCTGGAGTCCAGAGAAGCCTTCCCAGAGGCAACTAATTTTCCTCTTTCATTTGCTTAGAGCGTGTACAGTGAAGAAGTACCACTGTCCTGGCTGTTCATGCATGCCAGAGGTCACTTAAAGGATTTTTTCGTCGCTGTAACAGCATGAAATTCTTCTTGTTACCCATGTCCAGAATAAGCCAGCAAACTTGTTAGCCTTTTCTGTTAGAGTTTGTGTTTTGACAGCTGAACCAAGGAGGTTGTGTTTGCTTTCTCAAATTTCCTTTTGGAGAGCAGAGACTGACAAACAGCTTTTTCCTTGGTGGTTTCTTTTGCGTTTTTATAATCTTTTTTAACAGTACCATAATCCCTGTTTTCCTCACTGGTCAAGTGGCTTTGGTCTTGCTGCACTCTTTTAAAAATGACGTTTTCATTAACTAAAGGCATCTCTCCTGATGTCATGAGAGGGTTGGAGGCATCAGAGGTGTGTGTCTCTAATGAAGTCACATCTGTGGCACTCAGCTTTTTTTTTTTTACTAGATTTACTTCTTAGATAGATTTTGTTTCTGAGGTAGGAGGCATCTACAGGGGGTCATGCTGTTAATACAGGAACATCAGAATTTGAGCTGTTGAAAGCCTGTTCTCACGCCTTGGTGCTGAGAGGCCTTTACTAAGTATTTATTTACTTAAAGTTCATGCTTGCTTGCATAACTGCTTAAATTCCTAATTCTTGACTCATCCATGAGCCAAGATCTGAAGGCTGTACTTTTCTCACTGTTTCAGGAGGTTGAAATGCCTGATATTCTGCCTGCTGTAGAGCCTATATCTGGGTGGTGATGTAATACAGGGGAGCAAAGTGCAAAATGGACAAAAATAAAAACCTTTCTGGTGAGGTCATTGCTGGCATCCCTAAACTGTTGCTACTCACTCCGTATAGGAAACATGCAAAGGTCTTCAGACCCTTCCCATTAAGTTCAGAAGAGAAGGGTCTAATTTAAACCTTTTCCAGCCAGCAGTCCTTCACATCTCCAGGCCCCTTGGAAACCCCTCCAAGCAGCAAAGCAGACATAGGAGCCCATATACAAAGTAAGAGATGAACGTACTCTGCGAGGTGCCTTCACTTTAAAAATGTGGCCCCAACCCTCCTTTTTGCGTGATGTGAAATTCACAGTTAAATTTCAGACCCTGCATCTTGATTTAATGTGCATTTTCTTGCTGGGAGCTGCTGATCGAACTGTTTTTAAATGCTAGGGTTACTTTAGTAGGTGACCTGTCCCTAATAGATTCCCGAGGTGAGTGAAGAGATGCTGCAGACTGCAAAAGAAGAGTTTGGAGGTAGGGAGGACTTTTATAAAACTGTTTGCCCTTGAGCCAGGAAACAAAAAGTCTTGCAATGGAGCACATTGGAAATGCTGCTGTGCCACGCTGTAGTTAAATGGAAACACACCCTCCTCCTTTTACGAGCACAAATGCTCACTGTAAAACCCCAAGTGAGGCTGATGACTAATGCAGTGCTGTTGTGTAGAACTTATCATCAAGTGGGTGCCTCCATATCGTAAAGCCTGTGCGTTACATAAGCGTGTGCTGAATTTTGTCCTTGGGAGGATAATTAGGAGGATGGGATTAGCTTGGGATAGAGATAGATATTAACTTTATCAAAGGCATTTTGGGGGACTCCTTGGTGATTTTAAATACATGTTTGTAATATGTACAATGCAGGGTAAAGGTTTGCTGGTTTTTGGAGGATGGATTCAAAGCATCCTCCCTTTGTGAGCTGGTGGTGGGAGTTCCCTTCTCTGCCATGTCCTGCTCCACCTTGGTCACTTTAAGCAGCATGGTTTTCCTTGGCAGGATTATTCCATACCCAGGCAGGCTTTGCTAGCAGGAATCATCCTGCATTTTTTTCCCTCGATTTCAAATTTTTACTTGTATTTGTACTAAAAAGACCCTCCCTGCCCCTTCCTCCAGTGTATCTTAAATGCAGCCTTCCATTTTTTACAGGCTGTCTCGTGCTTTTTTTTTTTTGCTTAACTCGATCACATCTTATGAGCTTGTTCTTCATCTCTCCTGCCCTCTGTGCGCATTTTGGATGTCCCCTGGGCTCTCTGTGATGTGGCAACCGCTGGCACAGGGGAAGCACTGCCACATTCCAGCAGTGCCCTCGTGGGCTGTCAGTTGGCTGATGTGATCTCTCTGCAAGGCCCTTGGTAGGAGAATAAACAACCCACCACGTGCAGAAATCTCATACCCAAGCTCGTTGCCAGCTACCACGGCCTCGTGCTCTCTTCTGCAGCTTCCCAGGTTTCTTATCTTTGATATCTCATGGTCAGGAGTGTTAACTTTTTGCTCAGGTATTTAAAATTAAGTCAGCCTGCAACTTAACACTTTTGGGCAAAATAATATTTTAACGATCTTTAAAGCCTGGTTTTTTGCAGCTCCTCATCTTGTCATACATGTGTACACACAGACAGATTCACTTGTATGTATGTGTGGGCCCACACACACAGAGACAAGCCCAACCAGTTATTTTTCGTCTCCCAGATTTTGGTGTTAAAAGAGCTTGAAGCAGAATGAGCTGCTCTCAGCTGTGCCCTGCTTTGAGCTCATCGTAGTTCCTTTTATCCCCTCCTCAGTTCTCCAGTTTAAACCAGTGTGAAGTTTTCTGCAGTGACTGCTGTTGGGTCTTGATGGATAGGTTGCCTCTGTGGTTTTCACTTCTATTTGCTTCAGCTGAAGAAGGGGCTGCAAAATTTCTGAGTGTGGAGTTAGAAGCAGCCTAGTCAACGGCAATTTTATTGATTAGAATTCTTCTTAATGTACCTTGTGAACTGTAGGTCAAAGTAATACCCAGAGGCCAGGCTGGTAAAGAGCAGTTGTCTTTTTATTAGACTGCCTGATGTAGTTAGCACAGCCACTTCTTTATCAGCTGCAACTGCTCTCCTGTTGTTAGAAATGAGGACAGGCTGTTTTGTGTGTGGCCCTTCCACTTGTTTCCCGCCCTTCCTGATCAAGTTTTCCATTCAGGGATGTTGCTGCCTGGCTTTTTAATCCCAACCAACAAAGCTGGTTTGCACCTTGATCAATTCTCTGATTGATCTGTTTGTGGTGGCACAGGGGAGGGAACAAAACCATCCCTGTTACAGTAATGCAGATTTACGATGGATTAAAATGCATGCTTGGCTTTGCTTTGTGCCAGTTCTGACGAGAGCACTGAAAATGTCCCACCTGAAACAAGTTTTGAGGAGTTGGATTTTCGGGATGGGAATGCAGTCTGTTTCAGAAAGGCTTCTTTTAGCAGCCAGTTGAATTGTCTTCATAGACACTGAAGTAAATACAGGTTTGACGTTCAGGTGCTGGTTGTGTCTATACTTGGAGTTACTTTGAACCATAATTTTTAATAGTCCAAATCTGTGTGAATTTCTTTAAAAAAATCTGGCTTTCTTAACAAAATTGAAACAAAAAGCCCTTTTCTCCTACCCCCAGAAAAAAATAAACAAGGGGACCCCCCCCGCCCCACCCCCTGCCCAGACATCTGAGAACGCTGCAGACAAATGTGGTGGCATTCTCAATATCCAAGTGCACAGAGACTTTGGACAGAGACAAATACTGGATGTGCCAGCGGCGATTAAAAATTAATCTGATTTGATTAAAAATTAATCTATTTGATGAAGAAAACTTTTTGGTGAACTCTGCCCCAGAGCCCATTGCAATGGGTTCTTGAGTCTTTCTTAAAAAATACCATGTAGTGTCAGGAGCTAAGGGCACAGTTCAGGATTCAGCAGTGACAGAAGGCAACTCTCCAAGCCCTGATTTAGTTCCTGGGAGCTGGATCCCTGCAGTGTTTGGGAAGAGCTGACCATAGGAGCCCTTACAGTTACACGAGCATATCTTCTAGTTTTCGAGAAAATTAAAGCCAAGGGAAGCAAACTCAGAGCATCTAAAACTTTGCAAGTGACCGGTTTTGTACAAACTAGAATGGAAAAATCCACGTGTGACAGAAGCAGAGAAAGGCCATTGTGCGCGGTACGCTTGAGTTAAAACAAACTAAACCAAAAAAGAAAACCAAAATGTTCAGATCTTGGGATCTCTCGGCAAAGTCAGTGTTGCTGGGAAGGAAGGAAAACACGTGCAGCTCCTCTCCCCAGTTGGATGCTCACGTGTTTGTTCTCATGCAGACCTTTAACAGAGCAGAGCTGTCTGAACATGAACCATCCCACTGTCTGCGTGGGCTTTGGCCAAGGGTTTTTTTCTCTCCTTCCTACCCCTTCACCACAGGTTTTGCATGGAGCCGTCTGTCTCCTCCGTGTCTCCCCTTAGCTCTGCTGATACCACGGATGCTTTTTGAAGCACGGTGGGATCCACCTCAAACATGTGAGGAGCGAGGTTGTGGGTTCTGTTGGATGGTGGGTGAGGGCAGGTCCCGGGGTGGGTTGCGAGGATTAGCAGGGATGCAGAGGAAGGGGTGGGGAGGGCTGCTCCATTTTCACTGCCTTCACCAGCGAGGGTGCCTCCTGTTGCAGAATGAGGTACTTGACAAGCAATTTAAAGGCAAAATAGGTAAGTTAAATGGCTGTTTCTTCCACCCACTGCGCAGTTCCCACTGGTGTTTAAAGAAACTGCTTGACTAAATACACTGGTGAAGTGTGGAAAATTTACCCTAAAGGAGCTAATAAAAGCTGCAAAACCTGTCTGCAGAATCTCACTGTATTTTGTTGCAGCCTGCAAGATAGCAATTCCTCAATTTCCAGTGCTTTCTGCAGAATTTGGTAGGATCGAAGCCCTGCTCTACAGGTGAATTTCCCATTAATTGTTGTAAAACCCAGTCCTTCACAGTAGGTAGGGACAGGTACACAAGGCTAAGGTTCTTGCCAGGCTGGAGGGGGTATACTATGTACCTTAGATGTTTATAGGGTGACTGAGACATTTTCTATCTCCTGTGCTTAGTTCTTGCCTTAGCCCCTAGCCTTGGATTCACAAAACATCGCTGGTGGCTCTGAATGAAGGAGTGTCACTGTGCTGCCTGTATTTCATCTTTATTTCTTAACTTACACGGTAGGAAACACGGCATTGTTTAGACAAAGAGGAAGGTGTATGGCTTTAATTACGCCTGGATTTCTTTGAGGTGTGTACAGCCCTCCCGCTAATCAAAGGAGAGCTGCGCTTCTCCAAGTCAGAGCTGTTCAGACTTGCAGCATTTGGTTCATTTATTAATGAGACACCACGGGCTTGTGGGATGTTGGGGCTGTGCTTTTGTTCTCCTGTGGAGCACTAAGTGCCCCGAAATCATGCAGCACTTCCTGGGGCTGTCGATTCAGCTCTTCCCAGGGTCACTTGGTGCAAACCTGGGTTTCCTGACTACTTGCTGCTCTCCCGAACTCCCGTGCTTGGCTGGTTGAGGAGAGCAGCAGTCCCCATCTGAGAGAGTGTAGCCCTACAAGCATGAGATACTATTCCTCCAGACATCTTTGCTTGCCCCCCCTCCTTCTTTTTTCCTTTTTTCTCAAGTCTTTCCCACATTACCCTACGGATTTAAGACAGAGATGCACAACAGGTTGGATATACGTATGTGCTAGAGTACAGGACTTCTCCATCTCCTGAAAACACCTTTGTTGAGCTCTTTGTCCATGGAAGAAGTTCTTCTTGAAGTTGTGTGTGTTGCTTTGTTTGTTTTATGGCAAAGGGAGGGAGATTCCTAGCATGGCTGTGTAACCTGCCTGTTCTGCAGGAGGCTGAAGCTGGCAGCAGTTTTCTCCCTTTCCAGTAATGCACACATGTTACAACTGGTTTTGTGGCATAACTTCTGAAAGTGTAAAGTCGCAGCCTATTTAAATAAAGGGGGAAAAAAAAGCTTTTTTTAATTATGCTTGTTTTGAGGGAGAGCTTTCTCAAAGGAGAAGCTGTGAAGATCAAAAGGGGAATGAGTCATTGAAAAACCTGCTTATTTATTAGATAAAAAAATGTATAAGATGGGGGAGGGGGGGGAATCTTATCTAAAATATAGGCAAAAATCAGTGGGCTGAGTGGTCAAAAAAACCTTGACTTTTCTTGAAATTTACACTTGGCCTAATAGACATTTTTGTCCAGTGGGAAATAAGTAAGACAAAGGAAATTCCTTGCCTATCTGTTTGCTCCATGATTGGTGTGCCCTTGAGAGCAAATGAATGCATATTTGTTTGACACTTCAAGTTAAAGTGGAGGTGTGTCCTTTTCATAAACTTGCTGTCACTTGTTCATTTCGGCTGCGTTTACTTCGTCACTACATTGACTCGCTGTATCCCGTAGGTGCCAAAAAAGAATTCCCTGTGTGGGTTTTTGATGCCTGTGTCTGTGTTTTCATCTGTGGTTTTGGTGGCTCGGGTGTTGGGCTTGGTCCTTGTTGACATGGTCAGTGTAACAGTGATACTTATCTGAAAGCGCAATTTTCCTTTACTCCTTAGAGACTCCAGAATTTTTAAACACAGCACACAACTGGGAGGTTACGTAGGGAAAAGGGGGGTGGCAGGACCAATAATTGCATTAAAGTACTTTGCACTAGCTAAGTTTGGCTGGGTTTAAATTACTATAAATTGTCTTGACTGTTTGTTGTGTTTGCCATGTAATGGGCTGACGTGCTGCTACTTGCCAAATCTACTTGCCTTTATTTTTTTTTCCTTCTTTTAGCTTAACCATAAAATTTTACCATTGCATTATGCTTCCAGAGATGTTTTATTGGCTTAATGTTTCACTGTGTTTGTCAGGTCATCCTGTTGCATCTGTAGCTCTTCGCAGTAAATCTTTTGTGAGCACCTTGAAAGTCTAACGCACTTTTCTTCCTCATTTCCTCTTCCATTTTTTTTCAGATTTCTGACTTTGGACTTGCAAAGTGCAATGGCTTGTCCCATTCCCATGACATTAGCATGGATGGCCTGTGTGGCACAATAGCCTACCTTCCTCCAGAGCGCATCAAAGAGAAAAACAGGTGCTTTGACACCAAACACGATGTGTACAGGTCAGTCAACTATGAAAACACTTAAAAGCGTAGTTAGTAGTATTGTAAAACGAGCTCTTAGGCTGTAAGACCTAATTAAGGATGAAACCCCTAAATCTGGTTTGAGCCTTTTTGTCCAAACTATCACATTTGCTTTGCTTTTTGCAAAGTCTTTTATAGGGTAGAGGCCTTTAAAAAAAACTACAGCTGGTCCTGGGTCTTGAGATTACTTTTTAGCAACTGGCATGGGAGGCACTCTACCCATCTTTAATTTCCCACCTAAAGGTACATCCTGGCCTGCTTTTTTGAATCTGGGACAGAATTCTTAGTTATCTTCAGTGGATTTCATCACTAGGTCTTTGGCTCTTCTTTCATGGCAAGATTATTAGGAAAAGGAAATCAGACCTGTAGATTAAAAAGATTCGTCTTATTCTAAATGGAACGGATTTCTTTAAAGTTGTCTTGCAGGGTAGAAGCATTAAATTAAATCCACTCTAATGCTCTGCTGCTCTCTGATTTTGTCAGTGTTGATGTGGAGTAGTTGGTAAATGCTACCAAGAACTTGGCAGCCTCCAGCAAGTCTCTCTGTTTGCAGCCTCGGGTTCCTCCCCGCAGAAACTCGACTTTGAAATCGTGGTTCTTGGCTGCATCTTGCTGTATGTGTTCAACTGAATGAGATGCAGAAGTGGAGGGACAAGGAAAATAACTTAGGGAAAAAAATTATTATTCAGTGAGGGTTTTTTTCCTTTATTAAAAAAAATTAGGAAGAAAAAACCCACCAAAATGTTCTAGAAATAATGTTTTTTCTTTTTTTTTTTTGGTAGCTTTTCCATTGTGGTTTGGGGAGTTCTTACACAAAAGAAGCCTTTTGCAGGTAAGTTGTATGTTGTCTTGGAATTTTTTTTCCTTCTCCCCATTGATGAGCATCCTACCCCACCAGTCCCACATTCCCACACTGTCACGTGGCAGACACTTTCTTAAGCCCTCAAATTCGGATCACAAATTTAAGTCCTTCTTTGTCCTGCTTATGAAAACAGAACCCATGTTGCTTCAGAGGCCCCTGTCTGTACCTTTTTGCTTCTGCTGCAGTTTGCTTCATAGCTCCACATCAGTGTGTGGCCTGCTCAGACTTCTGATATGTAGGCAAAGCCAGCTTGGCAGGCGGCTCTGCTGTTTTCAGAAGCAGCTTCTCTGTAGAGAGGTTCTGTAGTTTATTTGTAGATTGTGGGCACAATCCTAAGGAAGAAAAAAAAAAAGAGCTGTCTGTGAGAATAAGCCTTGTTCCACCCCGCAGTGAATGTACCATTCAACAGGCAGCTATTTATTCTTCATGACTTTTCCTGTGTCTGTGACTAGTCTATGTATAGCAGACATGTTTCAACAAGTGCCAGTCTACTATTAATTTTTCTCCCAGTGAGAGATTCCGTTTAGCCCAGTGGTTGATTCACAGGCAGGAACCACATTACTGCACTTCTTGATTTTTATTCTTCCTTCACCTTCATGTACATGTACATGTTCAGGTAGCTGGTCTAAATAAAACCTAAGCCTTAGTTTTCTCAGAGCAGATACTGAAATACGAAGAGAGGTAACAAATAACTGTTTTGAGGGTGTTTTTTTTCTCTGGTTCTGTGTCTTCTATGGATGGAAAAAACCCACAGCCACTCGTGGACAATTGTTTTTAACTGATACATGGGGAGCAGGTGTTACTGCATTGAAAAATGTATTGTGGGAGTAGACAACCAACTTTTTTCCCCCTTATTGATAAGAAATCTTGGAATAAAAGGCATTAAAACAAAATTTCAGCAGTGTTAATGCTCTTAGACAAAAGAGAAATTATTGCTTTTGCTGGGAGATCTTAATTTGTGTGCTTTTGCTTTACAGAGGAAAACAACATTTTACATATTATGGTAAAAGTAGTTAAAGGCCACCGCCCAGAGCTACCTGCTGTTTCCAAATCCAGACCTCATTCATGTAATAACTTGATCAAACTGATGCAAAAATGTTGGCAAGATGATCCTGGTGAACGGCCAACATTTCAAGGTAAGATTTCCGTGTAACTTGGCTGGCCATTTATTCCTCTATGAGTCACATTATTGCACAGGACTCTGCTAATCCGTGGGGGTAAATGCTGTGAACCTCTGTGACAGAATAAACAGAGCACATTGTGTGGCAGAGACAATGATACAGGCCACTTACTCACTCGTGGAGGAAGGGATTATCTGAGGGCATGTCTGACCATGATGGTGTTATGTAAACAGCTCAGGAGTAAGCCCTAGACTGTACCAGTCCATCTATTTAGCCAGAAATTATGTTCATTTCTGATTGTGTGTGTCGGGGCATAGGCCAAGCTGTAGCTGGTGTGGTTTTCACCATACCACAGCACTGAAGGCCCTGGCTCTTGAAATTCATTTGTGTATGTTGAGAAACTAAATTATTTTGTTGTAACAAAACAATTTATACCATCGTTTTTCTGCCAATAAAAGACAATTCTACTGAAAGGCTCAAACTTGTCCAAAGCACCTGTGAGGAATTTGTATGTGCAAAAGGATGTAGCAAGTGGTTTCACCAGGCAGCTTAATTTAGCATTAATGGGAGAGGTTTGCCTTTTCCCTCTCCTGCTCACGCATGGAATGGGGACTGAAGGGAAGAGGGATCCCGTATTTTGATAAACATATGTCTAAGTCTGCCAGCAGTACATTAGTTCTCATTTCACGGTCCTGCAGTGTAACCACCATGTAACACCAGGATGGTCTGAATGTAAAATGAATTTTTTGGGCAGTCCAATGTACGTTTTTCTTAGTTGCACACTTATACCCGCTGGTGAGGCATTCGATGGGACAGTCAGAACTGGAGTCTTTCTCCCACAGTATCTCAAAGTTGTCAAGTTCTACCGGTAAAAAAAGGCATCAGGGTATCTCAGTCTCCTGTTAAAAAAAAGCCTCCTAAAACTTTCTCGTTCCTTCTTCTAAGAAATCACTTCCGAAACAGAAGCCCTTTGTGAAAAACCAGAAGATGAAACAAAAGAGATGATAACTCAGGACCTGGACACCAAGAATTCTCTGGAGCAGCAGCCTGAGGTATTTTCTCTTTCACCCCTTGTTCAAACATGCTGGCTTTTGTGAGGAACAGTTTCCTCTGTGACCCGTAATGTCCCAGGGAACCTTCTCTTTGCTGCTTTTGAGCACTACCTTGCCTGGTAGAAGTGGGTCTTGGTGAAGGAATGCAAAAGTCACAGCAGCTGCATGGACCAGCTCAGAAAAACCTCAGGGCAGGACCGAATGAAAGTGGATCTTATGCTGTTGAGGGAGGGCAAGACAGTTTGGAAATAAAGGCTGGAATGATGTGGGTATGACTGATGTTAAAAACCACTGTAGACTGAAGGAGCCAGACGGTTTTAGTGGATGTGTGATTACTGATGGAAGCTGCCCTCCTGCTCCTGAAAAATTTCAGTGACCTTATTCATAGAGTTCACTTAACAGTGCTTACAGGCTACCTGCAAACTAACAAATCTATGTTCCCTCTGTAGGGCTCAGTTTTCATTGCTGACCTTTCTAAAATTCTTGTGTTCTTCTATAGAAGGGGATCTGTGCCCTGTCCCAGAAGAAACAGGAGCCTGCTCTACCATCAGTTAAGGATTACAGTCTCTCAGAGTTGTTGTCCCAGCTGGATTCAGGGATTTCACAGACTATGGAAGGCCCTGAGGATCTCAGCCGCAGCTCCTCTGAGTCCAAACTTGCCTCCAGTGACAAGCGGCTTTCAGGAGTTTCATCTGTAGATTCAGCCTTTTCATCCAGAGGCTCCCTTTCCCTTTCCTTTGAAAGGGAGAGTTCAGGTAATGGGCAAGTTTTTCTTTGTACTTGTTTGAACTGGGGCATGGGAGTCAATGGGTTGGAGAGTAGTGATGTAATGAATAACATTCTGAAAATTACTGTCCAGCCTGGCTTTCTCTTGCTGTCAGCACTACAAATTTATTTACTGGAGGTAATAATTTAAATGAAAAAAATAAAAATGAAAAAAGTTATGTGGTTCCCAAGCATGATACAATGAGAAATACATAATAAATCTCATTTACTTTTGAAAAGGAGTGACCTGAACTCCCATCGAAGAAATTACAGAATCAGTCATGCAGAGTTTGGTTGGAAAGGAGGTCACCTAGTCCAGCATCCCGCTTGTAGCAGGTTTAAGTCAGTGCCCAGTCAGATCAGCCGAGTTTGTGGCTTTCTCATTTATACTCAGCCCAAGTCTGAGCACCTTTGGTTTGTTCAGAAGACTCCGCTCCTGTGGACAATGTAATAAAGACTCCTCACTTTTCAGTCCAGTGCTGCCAAACCTAGATGTCTACTTTCCACTTAGGTAAACAATGATTAGTGCAGGGAGTTCAACCACATCATTCTTCAGTCTTCATGACACCAGAAACGGCGTTAGTCGGGTTCCAAATCTGTGACTACTGTGAGACAGGAGGGTGGGCTGGTTAGCAGTCACCTCATTGCTGAAGCCAACACAACTGTTGGCCATGGACAAGTGAGGTTTTATGAATACCAGAAATGCAGTGGTGTCTTTTCCGTAGAATTACAAAACAGTTTGGGTTGGAATGGACCTTTAAAGGTAATCTGGCCCAACCCCTCTGCAATGAGCAGATACATCTTCAACTAGATCAAGTTAAGTGTTTTCAGGGATAGGGCATCTACCACCTCTCTGGGCAAACTGCTGTTTCAGTGTTTCACCACCCTCATCGTAAAAACTCTCTTCCTTATATCCATTTAGATATTGGTACTACAGACATACAAAAGAGGAAGCTGACGGAGGCAATTTTATCTGGAGACACCGGCAAGCTGATGAAGATCCTCCAGCCTCAAGATGTTGATATTGTTTTAGATGGGAATTCCAGTCTTTTGCACTTGGCTGTTGAAGCTGGTCAAGAAGAATGTGTCAAATGGCTCCTCCTGTACAACGCTAACCCCAACCTTACCAACAAGAAAGGATCCACCCCTCTTCACATTGCCATTGAGAAGAAATTTAAAAGCATTGTGGAGCTGATTATGGCTAGGAAAATCAATGTCAATGCCAAAGATGAGGATCAGTGGACTGCCCTCCACTTTGCTGCTCAAAATGGGGATGATTTCAGCACCAAAATGCTGCTTGATAAGAATGCATCCCTAAACGAGGTCGACTTTGAAGGCAGAGCCCCTATCCATATAGCCTGCCAGTACGGCCAGGAGAACATCGTGCGTATCCTCCTGAGAAGAGGCGTCAACGTGAACATCAAGGGGAAGGATGACTGGGTGCCATTGCACTATGCTGCCTGGCAAGGCCACCTGCCCATCGTGAAGCTCCTGGCCAAGCAGCGGGGAGCAGATGTGAATGTGCAGACAGTGGATGGAAGGACCTCGCTGCACTTGGCCGCCCAACGAGGGCACTACCGTGTCGCCCGCCTTCTCATAGACCTGGAGTCGGATGTCAACGTCCAGAACGTGCTGCAGCAGACTGCCCTGCACATAGCTGCTGAAACGGGCCACACGAGCACCTCCAGGCTGCTCCTCAAGCACGGTGCAGACATCGAGGCAGCAACAGCAGAAGGATACACAGCTCTGCACTTGGCATCACGCAGCGGCCACTTAGCCACAACAAAGCTGCTGGTGGATGAAAGGGCCAGTGTTCTAGCCAGGGGCCCATTAAATAGGACAGCGTTACATCTTGCTGCAGAAAACGGGCACTCTGAAGTAGTAGAAGAACTTGTCAGTGCAGAAAATATTAACTTTTCTGACAGCGAGGGCTTCACAGCTCTTCATTTGGCTGCGCGAGGAGGGCACGCAAAAACAGTCGAGGTTCTCCTCAAGCACGGGGCACACACTGACATGCCAAGGCCCAAGTAGCTCACTTACTGTCTTGTTGAGTGACACTTAAGCCAAGGGTGCTGAACATGCTCCCTTTGTACGTGGTGTGAGAAGGCTGCTGGAGCTTGGCTCCTCAGGGCCTTCTCCAGCTGTGAAGTGACCTGCTCACCAGCAGTGTCAGTGATGGACTGAGGTGCAGACAGCTGCCTGTGTTTGGTGAGACTGCACATGGACTAAGGCCAAGAGCTGGAGTCTGCCACGCCGTGATCTGTATTGTTCATTCTGCACATGCCTGCCCCGTCTCTATATCCCCTCCCAAGAATGTTGTGAAAGAAGGATGCGACTGGCCCTTGCTTTTTTTTTTTTAATATGTCAAACTAATTTAAGAACGAACATTATGCTTTTTTATTTTCCTCAAAAAACCCCAGCCAAACAAAAATGTCATATATTCCTGGTTTATTGCAGTGATCTATATTTTGGGCTGAAATCCTCCACTGTAGCAGAATAAACACAACACTAATTGAAATTAATGCAAGAGATAAGGAAGGGGCTATGTAAGATACAGTTAATCATGTTTCTGGTACTTTTTTTGATGGAGACATTGATTACAGATTTCCATGTACACAAAATTTATGAGGCAGACTTAATAACAAGGCAGGACGCCAAAAATAATAAGCAGAAGTAAGAGCTTAACACTGCTGTCTTCATATACAGTGCCAACTTGTATGTATTCTAAGATCAGAAAGCAGAACAAAGTGCACGGGGGTTTGTCTTAAATGAAGAAGTCAAAAGCTGAAATTCATACTGGACTGGAACTGGATGGTATATTTTAACACCATTGTATGTTTGGAGGTGCTGATGACTAGACTGATATACTGTGTATATAGGATTTCTACCTGTTGTACGCTTTTTTCTACTGAAGAAAATAGATTGCTTAGAGTGGGTATGTTTTAATACACCTTTTAATTTCACTCTTTTCAAAGTACAAATGTGATCTGTTATTAATAAAAGACTTGTGTTCCATATCTGTCTGTATTTTGGAGTTCTTAAAGCAACTGAAAACCCATTGACCGCAGCAGCACACAACTGTCGCGTGTTTAATGACCACAGAAGCAGAGCATGGCGGTCCCAGTAAGCTCCTAAAGATGCTGACAGTGAAACTTCTCATTAAATAAAAACCCCTGTAATTTTCCTACTGCTTCCTTCAACTCGTTCTAAGGGCAATAAGGTGATCATGTTTCATTAAGCTGTTCTTCATCAGGCCAGACCACAGACCACTTGGGCCCTTAGCCCTGTGCTTAAACACTTGGCCTAGCCTAAGATACACCATTCCTTTCTATTTCAAAGTCCCCTGAACAGTGAGATTTGAGATACTTTAATTCCAGTATTTGCCTGAACTGCTGAAGAGCTGTAAGACCAGGGATCAGCAGTCTTGCACCTCCTAATAAAGGTGGTTCACACCAGCTAGGCAAGGGGAAAGTACACTTATAAAATGCTCTTAAAACAGCTCAAACACTGCTTTACCAGTACATTCCTTCAGTGCCTAATAATAACAGCACATTAGCTTCTAATTAAACATGAGGCCGCGCTCATGAGTCTTTATTTCCGTGCTGTCTTTCACAATATATGCATTACATAGCAGGCAACAGCTGGCAGTGGACAGAAAAACAGTGAAGGGATTGCAGTGACATGCTGCCACTATTGGAGTGGGTATTTCTCCCTGTGAGCCAGCCTTCCTTGGGGGCAGGAGGCGTGAATGGGGGTGCTAAATTAGCACTAATGCAACAATTGGGAATTACTGTTTTGTAAAGGTCTCCTAGGGGTGACTTTTCTGGTCGTATGTGCATCCTCTGACTTAGCCTAAGTCCCAGCTGGGCTGTTGACCTAAAGCTTACAGGCATTTCATCTTCTCGTTGCAATTTTAGGTGTGTGTTCTTTAAAAATCCTCGCAGGCTGGAGTAGGTGGGCTTGAGAGGTGGTGTGATGGCACCAAGGATTCTGTGGAGCTGAGCCTTGCTCCAGGTCCCCTTTGCTGCCTAACTGCTCCCTTGCAGCAAATGGGGCTGAAAGGTGACCATCAACACCCCTTGCTCAGCTCCAAGATCAGGCAGAGGTTGCTTGCAGGGTTTCTGTGCACCCCGTGCTCACCTGCTTCTTTAGGGCCTCAGGTGGCTATTTCAGCCCAAGAAGAAATGAATGTCAGGAGACACGATACAATGAAATGGCATGAGTGACCCTAAGCTTCACCTTTTCATCTCTAGATGTGATTTTTCAGCCTGGCCTTTGCCTTGCACGCCTGTGGTAGCATAGTTTGGGTCTCTGCCAGCACCTGCTGGTGCCAGCTCCCCGTGCAGGAGCCTCACACCTTCCCCATTCCTCACTCCTCCATCCCAGCCTCCGCCTGCGGGGCAGAGCACAGCCCCTGATGCCTTACCTGGCTTTGCAACAGATTGTTCCCAGCCCAAGCAAAGCTTTATTTACCTGCTGCTTAGCGCAAGGCGCTCAGCGCCGTGTTTCTACAGGCCTCAAGAGGACTCAACAAGCCTGCGGTCCAAACACGCTGCTGGGCCAAGGGGAGAGAATTGCTGGGTGATTGCAAAGAGGCCCGGAGGCAAACCTCAGCCCTTTCATTCCTGCCTCATCTCTTGCACCACCTTGGCTCTGCTCAACAGAGTTGCAAGAAAAACAAGGCACATGGGAGCTGCTCTGCAAAGTCTCCCTTAGCAGAGCGCTCTGGAAGGGGGGGGTATATCTCCTCCATGCTCCTTTAACCCCAGCTGGGTGGCAAAAGGTGCACACCGGCTCATGGGTGTGCCCAAAAATCCCAGGAAAATCCACAATGCTCATGGGGTACAAACCTGTGTTACCTTCCTGGCTGCACATCGGCTCCACTGCAGATCAGATCCTGTTTTCCCTCTGCCTTAGGAAGCGGGCGTCCAGCCTTTCCTCTTCCTTGACTTTCATCAACCAGTGTTGGTTTTCCTGTGTTTCTGTGAAGGAGACCCACACAAGCAAGGAAGACAGAGCAGTGGGCTTCCTTACACACAAGTTATAGGGCCAGGGGTTTGAGGGAGGATGTCAGCCATGGTTAGCCTGCCTTGTTCTTTGGCCAAATCCGCCCACACGTGCACCCAGGTCTCTACAAGAAGTCTTTGACCACTTTGGCAAAGACTAGTTTGATACCACAGAGGGATGGGTCATGCATTGCCTCCCTTCTCTCCCTGCTTCTGGGACGTACTTTAATCCAGGGCTGTGGCAAAACACCGAACTCAGGTGCTCCTGTAGAATCACAGAACCGTTCAGGTTGAAAAAGACCTCCAAGATCATCGAGTCCAACCATTAACCCAGCCCTGCCAGGTCCACCACTACTGCTGACCTGAGCCAGGGAGAGACTCACACCCCAAAGTGAGCGCTGATTAAGCAGGGCAGGGTAAGAGCACAGGAAGCCCTTTCACAGGGGAGGAGGCGCAGGCAGATCCCAACACGTTTGGGCTCCTGCGGTCGCTCGGCGGCTCAGCGTCAGGGGCTGCTGGCACAGAGTTGTGATGGGAGAGAGGGGTGGGGAGGCTCTGCCCCTGGGGAAGCTGGCACGACACCCAGCTGGGCTGGGAAACCCTCGCTGCTGCACCAGGGAAGTCCTGAGCTTTCAGGGAACCACTTGGCAGGCACTTGAGGAAAAAAAGGGTTTAAAATCAGTGCTGTCACCACCTTATTTACCCGGTTTTTGTGGGAGAGGCTTTCAGGCTTTGCTCTGCAGTGATGTAGAGCAAAGACCATTTAAAAGCTAATAAAGAGCAACTTGTGATCTACACAGAAACACCTTGTCTAAGAGCCTCAAGTAGAAACATGCAGAAACACAAGACCCATACTACTGCTGTGGCAATGACAAGGGGAGAGATGCTCTGCACTCCTCCCTGGAAGAGCAGGCAGGAGCTCGTTTGCTCTTCCCCAGAGGCAGAGAGTAATCCTTGCCCATGACAAGAATAAGGGCCATGCACAATGAGAAATTTCCTCGATGAGTACCCCCTCCCCCCACACCAGTCCCCTTTACCTGATCCGATCAGAGGAAATAAACCCTGGCAGAGCCAGTTTTCACATGAGTTCATGCCCTGACCCTGCCTCAACAGGGACTGGGTCCAATACATTTCCCTTTTATCTGTTTAAAATAGGATTGCTTTTCCTGGTCCACTAACAGGCAAAACATGCCAAGTCCTGTGCTGAATTACTGATGTCTGCCATGCGTTTTAAAACCCCCAGTGAGCCTGACTTTGTCCCAATATCACTTTGCTCTTTTCAAAGATGCTTAGCTAGGGATATTGTACGAGGTTAAACAGGCCACGTTTACAACTGACATTGGGAACTTCTATCACAGTTGCTATACCCAAAAACGCACACACTGTGGGGTTTAGGCATTTGCAAAATCAAAGTCTAGACGTTTGTCTGTGGTGAATATAAAGCCTAACCTGAGTTCCTCTGCAGTCTCAGCAGCCCACAAAAATTTCCAGCATCTTCCTTTAAAAAAAAAAAAAAGTAAAATCTGATCAGTGGACTCGGCCATACCAGCTTGAAGAAGATGCTAGAAGTCCCAAGATTAACTTAGCCTGACCACCTGCTTTCCAAAGCAAAAAGGTCTTTATTCCCAAGTGCCTTCCCACTTGGTTCCAATTCCTGAGCACAGCAGCACCCCTCTGCCCAGTGGGGTACAACTTGCATAGTACCATCAGGATGGGTAGGAAGTACCAGGCTTTCTCTCTGTGTTGAAGCTCCTGGCTTTTCCACACACGGATGTGTGAGCCTGCACTCCAACTGAACTCCCTTGCAGGGAATAGGAGGGAAAAGGAGGATGAGGAGGGAGATGCAATGCATGACAGCTGGTATAGTGATAACTGTGGCCTGAGGGAGCAGACCAGGAAAGGGCCACTGACCTGTGATGAGCAGCCAGAGCTTTCTATCTCCACTTAACTTACATCCAGATTTGGATGGTGATTTATTAAGGAAAAGCCGTACTGCTCTCTTACACCAAGTCAAACCATTCTGAGGACCATCCCTTTTCTCCCCTCACCCTGTGGGGTCCTGACACATTTCTCAGTGAGGAAGTTTGTTTTAGTGCAGCAAACCAGGCCAGTCAGTGGAGATGAAGACAAGTTCTCTGGCCACAGCTACAGCCTGCAGCGTGCACCTCTCTCCCTTTCGCCAGGGCAGTGTTTTCTCTGGTGGAAAGGTCCCAGCTCTGGGATGTTTCCAAAGCAAAAAACCTTTTCAGAGTTGGAAACTGAGGGGGCACACTTTCCCTCCTTGTCTCTGCCAGTCTTGGGGAAGGAGAGAGCTGCAGAACTTCTCTCGGCATCCCCTTCCAGGGGCCACGACAGCGCCAAGGACACAGCCCTGGACATGCTTTCAACTCAGCACCCTCTCTCCTTCCTTCTCCAAGGCCTGCCAGGGCTAGGCAGCTCTGCAGCAGTGCTGTGCCCTGGGTGGCAGCTGGCACTGCTTGTGCCGGCACGCACCACGCTACAGGCACCTGCCCAGACAGGGCTGGCTGAGGTTTGACAGCCAGCTTTTTTGGCAGGGAGGCAGCGTGGCAGATGCCACTGGCCTTTGTCCATTCGTTACTCCCCATTAGTAACCAAAACAGCTGCCCCAGCCAGGGTGAAGGCCGGCGGTGAAGGCAGTGGTAATTAGCTGCCCTGGCAGCGCACCCAGCAGAGAAAAAATGGCTGGGGAGTCATCGTGGCTCATGACCAGCCTGTGCCACTGGGGAAGCTGAGGCCTCCCTGATCCTCCCTCTGGAAATTCCCACCCTTCTCAATTAGTTTGCTCCTTCCTGGAGGAGTTAAAAGAAAAAATAAACTAAAAGGCCAACAAATGCAGAGGAATACACCAGCTCCTCCCTGCCTGGAGGGGGTTCCCTGTTTCCCCCTGCTGAGGGGTGAAGCAGAGCTGACTTGGGCTCAGGCAGAATGGGCAGCTCCCTGGCAGCAGCACAGCTGGCCAAGCTCACCTGGGAAAGGGAATGTTCTGCTCCATAGTATTTTGGGGACAGTAGAGCTGTGCGAGCACCATGACAGCGTCTCTCCAGTCTGGAGTAGGGCAAGAAAAGGTGCTCCATAGGAGGCTGTCGTTCCCCTTAACAACAGCAACCCCCTTCCAAGGGATTTCATGCATTTGACTCCCATCAGAATCAGAGGGATGCCTATCTAAGGGACTTGGCCAGCATTGTGCTTGATGCCTGCAGGCATCTGGAACCACTCCTTCAAATGCCACCTCCTCCACTCCCTTCTAGCCTGCTCTGCAGCACCCTGCTGCCTCTCTCCAGCCCCGTGCATGCTCTAAAGCATCCAGGAAAAGGCCTGAAGTCAGGTTGTTTCCATCTAAAGTCCCCAGAGCCCTCCTGTGCATGCCACCAGTAGTTAGTCCCCTCTGTGAGCTGGCAGGCAGGGCTCTCTTGGTGTCACAGGCTGGAACCAGCATGAGAAGGCAGCGGGGCTTCCCAGAGAAGGACACAACCTGTGTCTGTGCTCTGTCCCTGCTGTTGTTTGCAAGCAATTACCAGGGACGTGGGACAGGGTGAGGCTGGGTGAGGTAGGAGACCAGAGGCAATAAGGATGGGATCTCAGGCTGTTCCAGCATTTTAATGTGGCTCTTTCTTCACTGCCATCACAGGGATGGCCGGGTGCCCCTACATGTGCTCCTACCTACACAGGCACACCGGGTTTACAGGCACACACGTGTCCATTCTCTGCCCACGCATGTGGGCACGCACCTGTGCACGTGCGTTCACATATGCAATGTTTATGTCTTATTTTGGGGGTGAAAACTAGCCACTTTTCAATGTAGAGATCTCTCAGATCATTACATCCACCGAACTTCCCTCAGCCCAAGGCACTCACAGACAGGGGCATTACTCTTTGCATCCAGAAACAGACTCAAGACGGAAAGAATCCACCGCTGCTCATGCAGGGGTTTGCTGACCTGATCCCACCAACCACTCAGTCCTACAGCACTTTGCAGCTCTCCTCTAAAGCTACTTCATCCCATGTCCCTGTGGTGTACCAGAGCATCTGGACGGCTAAAAGCTGCCTCAGGGTGTGTCCCTCGAGGCTGCCAAAGGTTCCAGTTAGATACAGCACTGCCACAGCCTGGTAAGCCATTCCTGTGGAATACTGCTGCTGTCAGAAAGAAATCAAATCCCAGCTGCAAAACTAAGAGGAAGAAACATCCACTTGCTGAGCCACGAACACTGGTATATGGATGTTTTCAACCCAGTAAACACAATCTGGGTCAGTCCAGCGGTCCCCAAATTCAGTGTGTTGCCTCAGCTTCCAGTGTCAAAAGTCCAAGGAAGAATCAAAACATAATCCTGCTCTAAGCAGTTAGGAAATACAACAATGCTCACAGAAAAAACTCCTTTCACATCCCAGTGACTTATCACAGTGTTCGCATTACTTACGATAAATATTTAAATGTTTCCAGGATCCCACACACTTCTTAACAGTTGCCATTTTTTTCATATTTATATATCCATACATATTTTATATATATATATCCACACACATACATGCATATGTGTGTGTATATATATACATACAAAAACACTAGAAAAAAATTTTTGATCCGTCTAAAGACATGATGCCTTTGGGAGTCTGCTGCCTATGGCAGGAGCTTGGAACTAGATGATCTTTAAGGTCCCTTCCAACCCAAACCATCCTATTATTCTTCCCCTTGCTCCCCATCTACCTTCTTCAACACACTTTTAATATCTGTTGCTCCACTAAAGGGCAGGCTTTGACCCATAGAGAAGCTATTTGCCAAGTATTTCTTACATACATTGCAGACATACGCACGCACACACAGAGTAACTGGTCAGTTGAATTGTTGGATTATTTTTCATCAAGTCCCTCCCTGCTCTTCTGATGATTTCCTAAACTGTTTGTTTTCCTATGTTTGCCCTAGGCCCTAAATACGTTCCAGATTAACTAAATTCACTGGAGACCAAGATGCAAAGGGCAAAAGCCTCCAGCCAAGCGGATCACGGAGCCCAGCAAAGTTAAGTTTATACCTCTCAGTTAAAAATGTCCCCTTGACCCTTCCTGGTGCCTTGTGGGTGCCAGAGGCTCCATGCCAAGCCCTGGCCACTCCTCACCAGCTGTGCAGCAAGCGTGTGCCAGGGGATTATGGCTTCCTCGAAGGTTTCCTGAGAGGTTTCAACTATCTTCCTTGATCAGATATCCAAGCTCCTGTGCCAGCAATGAGTGATGTGAGCAGACCCAGCCGGGAAGATGATGAGCTCCAGGGCAGGGCATTGGGTTTCCCGCAGGGAGAGTGAGTCTCAGCACCTCAGCTTGCCAGAAAGTTTAACTTTTAGAGAGGCACATACCAGCTCGTAAGAGATGCTGGTGCTTGGGGGCCAGCTTTGCTGCTCCTCACAAGACAATGCAGGTGGGTGAGCCAGAAGGGGAAAGTCATTGCTGCTGCTGGAGAAACCTGCCAGAAGCCCTGAGCCAGTTTTTGGGTTTGGTTCCCCCTCTCAGTGCTTTTAACTCCTTAATGACCTTCCTGAACAATCCAATCCTCCTATTTTGCCCCAAAGGCATTTGGCCAGCATCAGTGAAGTCAAGATGTCAGTACAAACAGATCTGTTGCCAGCAGAGTTTGGCTGCAGATCTGAGTTGTGACATGATTAATATGTAATGAGGATATAAATATTATATTGTGACATACATAAGAACATCAGGTTTCCACCAAATATGTAATTGCTGAGAAACCAAGAAATAATCCATTAACACAGATTAGATTTAATGCTATTTGACATCCCATCCTTCATTCAAACCACTAAAAGAACTTGGGTCAGGAAGTTATCCTTGTTCCTCACCAGAAATGCTCATAATTGACTGAGATATTTTTCTAACATACACGAAAATAAGAAATTATGAGGCTCTTCAAGGAATGGCTGCTCCTAGCTGTTGCATTTGATGGTCCTGAAGTCAGTAGTTGCCAGGGGTGCTGTGCTGGCTGTACCTCCCAGGCACACAGATGTGCCCACAGTCACCACACATGCCAAGGGCCCAGCCTGCCCTTCTCTTCCGTAAGTGTGCCAGCTGCTGTTGGAAGGGTGCTTAAGCCTGTTTTCATCTCCTGCTTCTCTTCGTAGTCCTGCCCTTTGAGTCGTGGTGAATTAATGTGTCCAGAGCTGAAAGGTGAATCCTCAGTGACTCACAGGGCAGGGGGTGGGAGGGAGGGAAATGAACACAAAGGACAGGCCAGGTTTTTCCCCTTCTCACCCTCATCTATGATGGAGGTCCCTGGAGATCCTTCTTTCTCTTCCTCCTACCTTAGCTGGGCCAAGTTATTAAAGATCTCTCCCTACTAGCAGCAAAATGGGGTGAGACACAGCAAACTTAGGAATTCAATGAAAAGAAAGCCAACTCCTGAAGCAGAAATGTGGAGAAAGAACATAAAAAAAAGAGCTAGAAATGAAAAGAACATTGTGGGGTTATGCAGCATCCCTGTAACAACATCAGTTATACAACTACCTGTGAGGGCACCTGTTTGCATTATTCATGGGGTATTAATTACACAGCTCTCAATTTTTCTTCTTGAGTCTTTGCCATTACAGCTCAACACCTGCAGCAGGTAACCCAGCAGCGCTTTGCTGCCTCTGCTCCCCCCAAAACAGGTTTCTCCCCCTGCCTAATTATGAGAATTTTTTTCTCCTCCTCTTTTGCTTCCCTTTACTCACATTGTCTGAACCAGCCATTGTGGCTTTAGTGTCCTTGTACCAAAGTTGTTCCCTGCAGACTCCACCCAAGACGGTACCGTGATACACAGGATCAAAAGAAAGGAACACTGAGGAACGTTGCCTAGAGGATGAATGCAGGCCAATGGTGCTCATAGGAACAAGTAACTTCCAGCCTTCCCAGTACCACTCAAGCATTTCCATTTCTCCAGACAAAGATATTCCATTCAGCATTCCTGGCATCAGCCTCACAAACACTTATCAGCCAAGCTTTCCATTCACTTCTCTTCACAATGAGGTTAACTTCTGCTTTTCTGAGACCCAATACTTGTCCTGCCCCCTTGTCTAAGCATGGACCACCACCCTGTCTGCTTTTACACTGCAGTTTCCTGTACACAAGATGCAAAATAAAATACCTGCTCAATGAATCTGGCCCAGAATAGCCAACACTGGATCACACCAGGAGGCACCAGCTCGTTTTAGCCTTACAGAAAAATCTCATCCCACTTCTGAGCAAATCAAAGCCAATTTGCCTCCACATGATACAACCCTTATCTTAGTCAGACAACCCCTGCAGATGCTTATGTTATATCAAGCTCTTTAGCTTTTGCTGTCAGCACTCTAGTCCAGTGATGCTGAGCTAAACCTAAATGAATTATGATCCTCTTGCCGCAGGTGATGCTAACTCTTTGTTTTTACAAGACTACAAGAACCAAATATAAATTACAGCCCTTTGTAAGCTATCTTGAGCACTAATGATAGAGTGATATCCTTGCTTACAGACCCCGAGTGGGTACTAAATGAATGAGGACTCTCCATTCACAGGGTAGCCATTACATGTGTAGCAGGACTCAGCAGAACAGGACACAAAGCCCAAGATATCTTCACCCCATGCTAAACCAACCCCTAACCATCACACCCTTCTGCCGTGCTTTTTTTCCAAACACGTCTGAACAAATCAAAGATCAATGTTTTCCCTCAGGATGCCACTCTCATTTTCGCTAGTTGAGCCTTGCAGGCACATTAATGTATTGACCCACGCAGGCCTTTAGACCCCCACTTTTCCAAGTGGTCCCTCAGACACAGGAGCCTCAAACCTCCACCCACATGGTACCAAGTGTTAATCAAAGCCCAAAGGCAGTGGAAACGCCCCAGAAAGCTTAGGGCAGGGCCAGGGCTTCATTCAACAGGAACTGAGGAGTTTCCTGATTTACCCCTTTCCAGGATTTCTTTTGTACTTTGAGATGCAGCAAACGAACCATCACACCTCCAGCCTAGCTAGGTGGACCGTGACAAGCGTCCTCAAGAGATTAATTGTTTTCCATGAGGATGAGCAACCAGAGGTCCTGTGCTAAGATAAGGGACAGGATTAGGAATATCAGGGTTTGCGGAGCCCAACTGATTGGCAAAGCTCATAAGCAAGAGGAGGGCTGGAATTAAAATAAGCAAATGACTGCTGGACTATTTTGGGATGAGGCAGGGACTGCTTCATTTATATCTACAGGCACAGAGTTAATGCTCAGGTTGGAAGAGCTTGTTTTCCTGCTGTAATTGGCCCAGTGGGAGGGTAAGATGGGAGCTGGTGTTGCACTGTCAGGGTTATTGAGCCCTTCTCGCCCTCGTGGTGGGCACTGTCTGCCAAATTCACCATCAGCTCCACCCATGGAGCCTCCCCAGCTCCAGCAGCAGAGCTCCTTTTCTGGGCCACACCAATTCCTGCCCATTGCTACCAAACCTCAGCAGCTCCAGCATCTGCTGTATTCTAATCACCCTTTGGCAAACAGCAGCCTCTCACCACAGCTGCCAGCAGCCCTCTGTTGCATATCAAAACGGGGAGGACTGGGGAGGATTAGGGATCAAAACAACGTGGATGATCCCAGTCTGCAAAACAACATGGGAGACCTCAGTCTGCTTCTGAATCATTCCACGCTTGGAGGGTAGGATTAGAGATGGTGCCACTGGGAGCCAATAGCTCCTGCTTTCTTTTTCTGGGGCAGGGAGAGTTTGCTGGGATGCTACTCCGTGGCACAGTAGGTTTTAAATACAGGGTTGGCACTTTATCCCAAAGTCTCCGCCAAGCGATAAATCCTGCGGATTTGCATAAACACTGGTGTCAGTCTGGGTGGCTTCTGTGTAACTGTGGGGCATGTGTGGATCTCCTGGATATACAATAGCAGGAGCAAATAACTTAATAGGTCTGTTGTGAGTAAAGCCTGCTTCAAAGGCTGGAGCTGAAGGCCTGATTAAGAAAACCAAGGGATGAAGAGCTAAGCTGATTTACACATTTTGCAACACCTCCCAAGGTAGAACAAGGGCTGCTGGTAATAACAGCAAGCGTCTCTTGGTTTGTCTTGGGGCACAAATTGTTATCCAGACAAACACAGGCAAGCCTAGAACTGGGCTTAATATTAGAGAAGGAGACAACTGAAGACCTCTTTATTGTTGTTTTCTCTTTAGCTTAGAGCATTACAGTGGCTGCTACCCTGGCAGGAGATTACTGAAATATTCAGCTCTCACTGCCTGGCTGGTGCCTTGGGTTGATCAGGGAGCTGCAGTCAGTGCTCAGACAGGGGCATCTTTTTGCTCAGGCCCAGGAAGTCCACGGGGATCAGTTCAGGTTGACACCAGAGCCATCTGCCCTCACCAGCATCACCTTTGCTCCTCAGCCCTAGCATGTGGAGTCATCCAGGAACAAGCTCCTCTGCTCCCATGGAACCATGTCTTTGTGTCCTTCGCTCCCGTTCTCTTTTCCCCCCCATGCTATTCTGCAGCACAGATGTGTCGTGACATCAACTAGACGAAATATGTATATCTCACACAGGGAACACATAGATGTCATCACTGAGATCTACAACTTCCAAAGTACTCACATTGCATCTCCCCAACCCCACTCCCCCAATAGCAGATACGGGCTGAGATGAGCTCTCTGAATTTTTCCACTTCCAATTAATTCACTTTAAAAATGCAATTTTTTAAAAGTTAGTAATTGAACCCTTTGTCTTTTTTTAAAGGTCATTGTTATCTATTAGATTTGGAGAACCTCTGTTGACACTCAGTAATTGCCTTCCTGCTTCAGGTTGGCATTATTGGAAAGGCTGTTGAACACGAAGCAATATGAACTACGGTTTATAAAATTTACACTTTATTACAATAATCTTTCACAGGAGAGGTACCTCTGCCTCATTTATGCACCCCTGTCCACCTTCAAGTGCAAATGTAATGCTCATGAATTTTAACAGATATTGGAAATGCTCACTGGAATGAGAACAGGCTCTTCTCACTGGCCACAAACACAATATGATGGCACTAACATTTTTTTCACCCTGCTCATTTTTTTTTTGATCCTTGCTTCTTATTTAATAATAAACCAGGCTGTGAGCACACTGACTCATCTCTTGTTTTCTCAAAATAGTGAGAAGTTTTATTTATTTTTTTTTAATCAGTAACTACCTGAGAGAAAGGAATGCCTCATAAGATAAAGGCATTTAATTAGTTTGTTTGCTGTTAAGAAAAATATGTAGGTGGATGTGGGCGAAATGCCAAGCCAAAGTGGTCTGGCTTTGCTGACAGTTCAGCAAAAGAAAAAAGATTAGACGTCATGGAAAAAATTACTCCCTGAACAGGAAAAGCTGGACACGGCACATATTTCTGTTCACGATCCAGCTTTGTAACAGTAAAAGGAACCACTAGCATTAGTTAACAGAACGTACTCAGGGTGTAAGAGGGCTGCAAGGCAACACAAGTGCAGCTGAATCGGAGGGCTTTGGTAATTACACGGGATTTCTGTCAAATATCTTATTTTAAATTATTGTTATTATTAAGATTATTGCAGCCCAAGGTATAGTCCCCTGTATCCCCACACTGCTCAAAGGCCAACAAGTCAGCACTGCTCAGGGGCACTGTGAACCTTTGGATACACTGCACGTTTCAGAGCAGGCTCAGACACCAGGCTACTTTCATTTATAATCCAGAGTGCACTGCGAAGTGGAATACCTCTGGTAACCAGGTTGGCAAACAAACAGCACTGTATCAATCACCCTCATCTTGATTTTAATGCTTTTCACATTCCTGCGGATGCAAAACACTGGAATCTCAGAACACAAACAAACCCAGAGAGCCCGTAAAGCAGCACAAGACTGTTTAGACTTTGGCCATTCTTGCTGAAGGCCAAGTTTAACACTGGACATGCTCTATACTCTGTTCACAACTGGATCCTTCTGGTCCACTGCTGGCAAGGAATTATTCCCCACACTTGAGTTTGTGCTGCATCCTGAGGTGGGATCGCTCCTGTCTGTACCAAGCTCATCTCCAGGGTCTGCAGGGAATTTCAGACCAAGCTTTCCAGCTGGATGCTACCTCAGGAAAGTTTACCAGCATGTTTTGGATACAGTATCTTAATGCCAGTCATCCTTTACCCTTTAGACTTTTGTCCCAGATAATAGCCAAACAGCTCCTGAAATCCACGATTCTTATCTTAGTAACCTGGCTTATTTTATGATCACTGAATTAACTCCCACCTTAGGATTGAACAATCAGTTTAAATGAATCAGGACAGCTACTGAAATAGCCAGTCCATTATTAGCTGCCTCCCATTTCTGAGGCGAGCGATCTCTGCTGTGTTGGAGGAATGGTTTAGGTTAGACTAGATGATCTTCAAGGTCCTTTCCAACCTTATCTCTACTGTGAATACTGTGAATTCAGCCACCTGACTGCTTCTCCTTTTAATCTTCTTTTGTTACCTTTGGGAAAGTGAGGTGTCTGTTTGCCACAAAGTCCCACTCCTCAGACAGGCATGATAGTGATTTTATTTTTTTTAGATCACATCCATGCCTTTCCATACTTAAGGACCCTCACATCATATTACCTTGGCTTTCCTTTTTATAACTGAAGGGTTTGTGTGCATGATTTGTAAGGAGCATGGTGAGATAGTTTATTCACAGCCACCCAATACAGGAGTGAGCCAAGGACACATTTGTACCTGTCTCCAGGACAAAATGAATGCAGTGGGAAGCATCTAGTTTTGAAGACCAAGTTGGACATTCCCAGCAGCTATTAGTGATGGCACAGGGACCCACTGGACACAAGAGGATGGAAATATGAATAGAGCATAGGAATTTACATCAAGTCAAAGACCATGAACTATGATTAGATTGAGAGTAAAAAAATTAGCAGCTGAATGATCTGCTCGCCAACCATCACAGACAAGGCTGTCACCCTTTCTTCTCCTACAGGTTCTTTCCTTCCATACAGTTATCCCATTACATCTTCCATTTTCCTTGTTCTGCAGCAAGAATTCCAATTTGTGCCCTTGCGCAACTCCAATTTCCTTGGGAGATGGGATGGGATCCCTACCTAAATAGGCAGCAACTGGCTCAGCACTTCTGGCTGCTGAGCCAGTAACACAAAGGTAATGCCCACACCACGGGCTAAAAGGGTGCGACCGTGCCTGGGAAGCCACGGCTCGGGCACTGGCGGCAGCTTGTGTCCCTCAGCACAGCACCAGGAATCTTCCACGCTCCCAGGCAGGGTTTGCAACTGGTTATTTCACCCTGTGCTGCCATTGCATCAGGACTGGTGCCAGACACTCCAAACCTCAGCTGGTTACTTTTCCTTTCAGAGGTGTTAGGAGAGAGGGGAAAAAAGAACAAGATTCATTCCGAATTTACTCCTCCAAGAGAAACTAGAAATTAAATCCCGGCTTAGTAAATCTGTGTAACCCAACCTGGCTCCATAGAATGAAGCTAAAGGCAACAAGGTCTCCCCGCTACCTCCACATTGGCCAGCTGCTGACAGAACAATCACTTTGTAATACATTGCCTGTACACACACCAATGTGGACCTCCCACCATTACCAGCCCCAAACTGATGAGCTGCTCCCTCTGCCACAACCACAGCTGCTGTTCTTCACCAGGGAAGATATCTGTGCATACACAGCTCACATTCCAGAGGGTTAGGGCTGAAGTGTTTCCTTTCTAGGTTGATTTTGAAAACTGACTCTTGAACACAGAGGTGTGACACCTACACCCTGATGGCAACTGCCCTGGCATAGCCTGGTGCACTGCAAAGTCCCACCTTTCTTCCTCATCCTCTCTACTGATCTTCGCCCAGTCTCCATTTCTACTCTTTTGTCCCAAAGGATGCTCCTGGACTCCTGCTTCCTAAATCATAGAATGACTTGGGTTGTAAGGGACCTTAAAGATCATCCAGTTCCAACCCCCCTGCCATAAAGACATATTCCAGGTTACTCAGACCTCCATCCAGGCTGGCCTTGAACACTGCCAGGGATGTGGATTCACAGCCTCTCTGGCAGCCTGTTCCAGGGCCTCACCACCCTCACAGGGAAGAAATTCTTCCTAATATCTAACCTAAATCCTTCACCTTAAGGCCATTTCCCTTGTGAAAAATACCTCTCCAGTGCTCTCGGAGCCCTTTTAGGCACTGAAAGGGGCTCTAAGGCTGCCCTAGAGCCTCCTCTTCTCCAGGCTGAACACCCCTAACTCTCTCAGCCTGTTTTCATAGGAAAGGTGCTCAGGCCCTGTGATGAACTGAGTGGTGATAGTCTGGTGATAAGGAAATACAGACTGGCACCCAGGCACCCTGTGTGGCCCCAGGAAAGGAAAAGGTTTCTCACTCCCACTTTAGGGGAACAAAAGTCTTTCCCCTTCACTTTACTTTCTGCACTTTCCATACTCACATCAGCTTAATTTTCGTTGCACCCACATACAGCATTTAGCCATGTCATTAAGCCTTCGTAGACTGCAGCAGACACACACCACATTATGTGAAAAATACTGGAATTAACGTAATTGTTTTTAAATAAGGCACAGAGTCTCCAGCATCAATTAAATACTTAAAGGAAAAAGTATGCATGGGAGATAATGGTAGGAGTATAAAAATGACACCAGGCAAAAGAACGTGAATTTCTGGTTATGGGGGAAAAAGGCATCAAGAGAAGAAGCCTGAAAAAGTCTTCATTATATGAAATATCTCCAAATTAATTAATTAAACTTTTGTTGTGAAGGTTAATATAATATAGATAGATTCGAGGATTTTAAAAAAATCTTAACATTCCTTACTTTTATTCATTTAAATACATAGCATGTTTGGATGCACATGTCAAATCATATATTTATCTCAAAAAAACTTAAGTAGACAAACTGCCTGATCAAATGTTGGGAATGAGAGGAAAAGAATCAAAAGGTGAGAGTAAGCACTAAAGAAAAAATGTTTCTCTTTGCCAACACACACAGTGGGATATATTAAAAGTGTCAATTAAAATGGAACACAAACAAGGACTTCATTTTTGTGAAATGCTCATTGACATGAATATGAATTCTGAGCAGACTACAAGTTTTGCTCTTAAAATAACCATCCCAAACCCTCCATAAAAATGACACCCCAGCTCCTCACATCTTCCTCGATACTTCTGGCTCTGCCTCCCCAGTGATGATATGGAGTAAAACGGTGAATTGTCTGGCCACGAGAGGTGGGGGAAGTGTTTTAAAGGTATAAGGAGGCACAATAGGAGGTGCAGCGCTGACAAACAGGGGAATGAGACAAGTGACAAGACTGGAAAATATATCTCTTGAGAGAGAAACCTGACAAAGAACAAAAGAACAGTAGTGAATGGGAAGCTGACTTAACAGCTTGTGAGCAATGATGTACATTTCCAATGCTTGACTCTCATAGCAGCAAGTTCAGCTTTCACTCCAGTGTCTGTCTCCCAGGCTGACAAAGGAGTGAGCTAATAACCAGCACATTTCCCGGACAGTTCACTTGGGAACAGCATCATTTATTTATCACCAGAGCTTTTATTTAGGCTCCAAGTAATAAGGTTGTCATGTAAGTAGGTCAAAGGCGCTGTTTGAAACAAGTATTGACCCAAGATATCACCCTTCATAGAATTTTACAGTTAAATATTGACATAGAGAAAAGAAGCTGAACCTGAGACACTTCTCATTCCCTAAGTTGCACACAGTTATTTTCATCCCTTGTATCACTTTCTCACTGTCACTGAAACATAAGTTTTTCTTGTTTTTTGCTTATCTTTTGCCTTGAATGACAGTCTGTCCAGGTGCATCCACTGACTGGGAGATGATAAAAAGCTTCCTTCCATCAACTGTGAGCCCACTGACAGAGCAGGACAATGAGAGCCTGAACATAGAGGAAGAAAAAGAAAAGAAAGAAAGGGGGGGGAAAAGCAGCTATCACTAGTACAGGGCATAATGGCACTTGGAGAAGGCGATTTATTTCCAAGTTGTGGAGAATGAGACCAACTTGGACACCAAGCTCTCTGAAGCAAGGGGCAGCTTGGAGGGACCTCATTTCACAGAGAGGGAAGGAGAGCCCTGAGCCATGACTGAATTGCATCAGAAATCCACAATACCAACAGCAGCAGAAAAAAACAAATTAATCCTGATGGCAAGAGCCCAGAGTTCCCCCACCCTTTGGAGCTGGGTGGGAATGGCCCCGGTGGGCAGCCCTGGTGTCTCTGTGTGCACACACACACGCACAAACAGGCTGGTTTGTCATCGAGTGTGAGTGAGCATTTCTTGACAAGGGCAGCTTATCAGCAAGACAGCTATGAGAACGCGATAGAGGCCAATATAATTACACCTGCTTGTCTCATCGCTGGGTAAATACCGTGGGACCCATGCTGAGGAGTGCTGAGTCCCCTGTAATTCATCCCAAGTCACCCTGTGCGTCTCAGGTGAAACACTGGTCACTCATATGCTAAATAAAGATGGTCAAAGCATCAGAAGGAAGTTTTTTCCTTCTGAAAAAAGTCAATTTAACTAGAATTGTTTTGCAGAAATGGCTTGACGTGTTTTCAAGAGAGAAAGAGACTAAACAACTTTTCAGATAAACAAATTACAGGAGAAAGTTATTTTGATAGGATAATTTTTTCCTTCAAACTATGATCTCTCTATTAAAATATGTTTATCTGTATAAGAGTAGAGTGTAAGATGCTCGTACTATAAAATTGAAAGGTTTCTGGGGAGTTTTCATTAGGAATAATTGAGTTCTGTTTTTCAAGAAATGTGAGACTTTTATTCCCACACAGCATTTAAATGTCAACACTGGCCTTCAGAAAAGGAATACTAATTTCTCAGCAGCTCCACCACTCAAAACATGTTTCCCCTAATTAAGTTTTGTGGTAACTCCTGTAATAAAGGCAGGAACAAGATAAAGATACTTTTCCTTAAGGGGAGGGGGAAAACACCATAACCCACACTTGCTTGGGAAAGATTTGAAGTTAATACATATTTCCACAATGGCATATTCCCTAGACTGGAGAGAACCCATTGAAAAAGCACACAGAAAAGTCATGTAGCACATACCAAACCCTAGTAATTCCTCGCTTTCCCACAGAGAAAATTGGCCATTGGGCATTTCATCTCTGCATCACCAAGTCATTACATCCCAACCACTCACAGGATAAACTTCAGCTAATTAGATCGCAGTCTCCCAGGTTTTAATCCTTGAATATAATTTAAAGTTTACACCATAACACCAAAAGCTCCTTGACACTGACAGCTTAATTTGCTGTCACTGATCCCTCCACTGCCACTTTAATCAGATAGGCTGCAGTGTCAGAGACCCACTGAATTACACCCGTGGTGTAATCCCAGGCGTGTAATTCTGAGTTTTATATTAATAAAGGCTGATATCACCATGATGCACACTCCTGAGGCAGATAGGAGATGCTGAAATGAGTGGAGTAATAAGGAACCCCACCCTTTCCATATATATTTGTTAATAGCTGGTTTCCCTTAATAAGGCTCTTCTAAAGGACAGGCCTTTTCCTTCCCAGCAGCCATACTTAATACCCACATAAAGGGAGACATTTCCTTCCACAAAGCATGGCTGTTGTGCAATGTCAAAAGGCACATCTCCATCTTCTCCAGAGGAAGGAGTCCCAGCCCATGGCAGGGGGTTGGAACTAGATGATCTTTTAAGGTCCCTTCCTACCCAAACCACACTGTGATTCTGTTATTCATCAAGCCACGGCCATATAAAGAGAAACTCACTACTAAGCACAAAAAGATTAAATCAAAGTGGGAACTGTCCTGCCTGTGAATGAGTCCTGGTGGACAAGACATTCCCATGCTCTTTTCCAAAAGCTTTCCTCAGAAAAGGGGCCAGGAAATGGCTTATTCCCACCCTGCACCCCTTTGGGTTCACAGTATCTCAGTGAAACTCTCCCATCATCAATGATTTCAGGAACTGGGCTGGAACACGGAGCAGCAGCTGGGCTGCAGGTGCTCCCACCCTCAGTGCTTTCCCTGCTGCACAGGCACCACCCTCCAGCAGAGAAGTAGAGGATAGAAAGGGACAAACAGCCAAGAGCTCATCTCTCGCCATCCTTGGTCAGACACCTATTACACACAAGCAACAAAATAATCAAGGCCAAGATGTGCACACTTTATGCTTTTATCATTAATTTCCTGCTAACTGGACTAGAAGTCCACCTTGCAGCCTCCTTTTTTCTTTTTTTTGTACATTAAATCCTTTTCCCCTTGCTGTTGCCAGAGATGGAATTTTCTCTCAAGTCCTTTCAACTTCCTTTCCTTCTTGCTGTGCTAGCTTGCATTTAGGCTAATCGGGCAGAGATCATCAGCCAAGTGAAGTAAGCCCTGAACACAACTGTGTGTCATATCTCTCTGTCCCTCTGTAAGATAAAGCTGGGTGGGGCCCAGAGAGGAAAGGAGAGCAGAGGGGATCTCCCCTGGGGCAGGTGTGAAAGATCCAGGAGAGAACTGAAAATGCCCGAAACAGAGGGATTTGAGCACAGTATGACACAGTTAATGCCTAGCAGTGCTCTTTGCACTGACATTAGACTACCCAGACTACTAACAGGACTTCAGCCATCAGAGCCCTACCCCTCAAAAAAACCCCATCCACCACCTCCTCACATCCATACATCAAAAACTTAGGTCCAGATCCTGAAAACTGATCCAGAATAAGTGAACCAGATGAACGCATGGACCTCTAGAGAGGCGAGCAAGGCTCAGGAGAGGTCCCAGAGGTGGCCTTTGAGGAGAAACACTGATCCAAGGAGAGGTGTGGGTGAAGGGTTATTTCAGGATTTTGACCAAAAATCCCATGGCTCTGCCATTACTGATCTTGAGGTAGCACATGGGGAGCCCCAGCTGCATACAAGCCCCAAACATGTACAAATGGAGCAAAACATGAACCTGCCTCAGGAAACTGTGAGGCCTGGGGGGTTGAAGCAGCACATGGGCTGTCAGCAAGCACCCAGCATTGATTCTCCTCCCTCATCACCCTCTGGAAAAGCCCAGCAGGGCTTTTGGGGAAGGCTGGGTGAAGGGCACCACTCCAATTAGCCCGCCCACTAGTATGGAAAGGCAGGGGAAGAGATAATGAGGATGAATTGGCTGTGATCACTCCCACAGGCAGCAACCTCCAAGCAGCATTGCCTAATCACTGTGGCAATTTTGGCAGGGATGGAGGGACAGGAGGACAATGAGCAGAACACTCCAAAAGGTTGTGTTTCCTCTCAGAGAGAGATGGGTGATGTCCAAGTGTCGTGCCAAGCCTTGCCTTGACTCAGCAAAGCCGTGAGCGCGAGACACGCACCCAGACAAGGTCAGAAAGTACCTGGTGCTCATCACACGGGAAGCACTATGGCAACTGGAGGGGAACACTGCAGGGCCAGATCCTGAGGTGATTACTCTGACCTTACTCAGTGGGAATTTTGCCTGAACAACAACTGAGTAATGACTTTGCATGTTGGCACACACATGACACACCATTGCGTTTTATATGGGAGTTGCCTAGATTTCTAATTAGTTTGCACTTGTCCTGGTCGTATTTTGACAAAACAGCACTAGACAAGCCGATTTTCTTCTGCTCCCTCCGGTATTTAACAGGAGCTAGGATACACCTGGGGGTTCTTAGTTCCCTGCTACAGCTGGGAGGTACAAGTGCAAACTCATTGCATGCTCACTCCAGGGATGGCGGCAGGGAAAGTCCAACTCTGCTTTGCAGTACAGTATGGACAGGAACTTTTCCACTAGGCTCAGGCACTGTTGTTCATGCCTGGACTTTATCAACCATCTCCTGTCCCATAAGGTGCTGTGACACTGCCAGCAGAGTGCAAAGATGTGACCCCATGCTGTCTTTGCTGAAGGCTGTGGGGCCAGCTGGGGTCCGTGGGGCAAGGAAAGCACTTGAACACCATCTGCTCACCCTGGTTTGGGCTCTGCCCACAAGCGGACATTTACCACCGAGGACAAAGGTCACAAAGCACCTCTCTGTTCATCTCTCAGGACAATCCCTCCTCAGCACCACCCACACATTGACAGATTCCTCATTCCACTTGCGGTTTAATCCTTCTCCACCACTGCCGCGTTTGGGAAGAAATCCCAAAGCAGCAGCGCTCTGCTCCCGAACTCTGAGACTGCCCAACCTCCCCACCACAGGCAGCCGCACACCCTGACACAGGCCTGACCCGTGATGACTCTTCTCCCCAACACGATTTCCTGGTCGAAGTTCTCCAACTCCTCTGAGCATACACTTAAGTTATATAATAACACCCTCTAAGTGGCTGTGAAGTGTTTCAGCACCATCAAAACATCACTTCTGAAGATGAAAAATAAAACCCTGTCACCCGTTTTGGTGACCTCTGTCACCCAAAGCAATCGCAGGTTTCATTCCAGTTGAGGCTTAAAGGAGAATATTGCAAATTTTACAAGATGCCTCTTTTTTTCTTCAAAATGATCTAAATAGATGCCCCTTGCAGACACCTGCAATTTTATTTCTAAACCCCGAGGAAGACGTGTGTAATTATGCAGCAACATGCTTTCAGCTGGGGATTTAATAGTAAGATAGAGGAAAGAAAAACACCACAGTGTCAAAAGAAATAGTGTCCTTATGAAACAGCGATAACAGGAGCTCAATCCAGAGAGCAGAGCGCAATTCATACTCTGAACAGCCCCTAAAGTCACATCCCTATAACAATGTGGGAGTTCACATCCCTCCCACAGCCTCACTGATGCTGAAGAGAGCAAAGAGGAGCAAAGCTCAACGAGCTGTTAAGTCTTAAACCTTCACCTGTTGTGACAAGTGCGTTGTTATAGGAGATGTACTGCAAGCATTTGGCACCTTTAAGATCTATTTTGATCTTCAGATAAGATCAGTTTACTAAAACAAGCACAGAGATTGCAAAGGTCTCCTTACCTTACCAGCTTAAAAGAGAACAGTTCCAGAAAAGCTTTTCAGGGCAGGGGTCAAGCATGCAATGCCAGGTTTAATTGCTGCAATTTAGGATGCTGCTACCCTGGTAAACTGTTTGTAACCCAGGCCTTTGCACTGCAGGGCCAGCCACCAGCAAGGCTGTAAAACACACCAGGTGTTGGCATCTCGACCTTGCCAGGGCTGAGCTCCCAGTTCAGACCCTGTTACAGGCAATCACTTGGCACCACAACAGCCAAAGCACAGGTGCACAATCTCTCTGCCTTTCAAGGCAGCCTTCTGCTGCCAAAAGTCAGTTTGCCCTTAAAACACCATGGACATTACTGCTCTGAATGCATTTTTTAACCTCATTTTACTGTTTTACTGGCGCAATTAGCAGCGTGTGCAAACAAATAAATGGGAATGTAAGAGCCAAAAGCAGACTGTCAAACAAATCCTGAGGGTTTCCTTTCCAAAACATGAAGAAATTCAGATTTCAAAACTGACCAAATGAGTTGGACATAAGATTCCTGCTCCTTTAGATCAGTGGGCATGTTTTATATCCAGCTCCCTCCAGACTTATCAGAATTTTTTTTCTTTTTTGATATCACCACTGTTTTTTCATAACTTACTCTGTAATCTGGCATTTTACTGACCAAGTATGTGGATGTATATAACTTTCCGTAACGGACCAGGAAGTTCACACTCAATCTGTTTCTGAAGTTACCACACAGGATAACTAGGACACATTGCAACAGGATATATAAATCCCTGCACACAGACTCTTAAGAAAAAAAACCCATTACTCACTTGAATTTGGTCACTGTGTGGCTACTTTAGAGATGAACACAGGAGTACGTGTAGATTTAGACTCACACAAAAAAAGCCTCTGCCATTTTCATACATAACAAAAACTTGAGGTTTCCTGATCAAAATATTTTTGAATGAAAAATTACTCTGACCTTGGAATTTATATTTTTTATTTTGTGCAGTTTTAGATTTTGCTGGGCACCTTCACACCACCTTTCACACAGTACAGAAACAGAGGTACACCATGTCCTTATTGTTGCCTGATGAGCTGAACTTCTTTGAACAGTTAGATCTTCATGGTGTATTTTCTGCTCATCCAAGCCATAGAGTATTTCCTCAGTGGAGATGTTTTTCAACACAGAAGTTTGATCTTAAAAGGAAAAAGGACATGCCCTAATTTCAGTTCCAGCTGAAAATCCAGCAGCAGTAACTAAAAGCTTTAACGGCAATAATTCCTGGACCAGTGTTTTTTAAAAAACAGTTTTATAGTTGCCATAAAAACATATGAACTTTTCAACTGACAAGAATTCCAGGTTTTATTCACCTGTAAATATGTCTTTATCTGCTCTTATCTGTAGACATACAGAATAGCCACCTGTCCCAAGCATTGACCTCTGTACATCTTTCAAGACATTCCTGTGCTGACAATAAACTTGTGCTTATATGAAAGGTTTCCTTTGTTCCACACTTTTATACAATTCAGTACTGCTGATAATCAAACACTACGGTAAAAAAAAGCCAAGAGACTCTCCTCCCTTTAAAAAATCCCAAGTATTTTAAGTGTGGATGAGTACTTCAGGAAGTAGGACGACAAAGTGTCAACAGACAGGTTACCATCCCAAAGCATTAATATTTAAGGCAGAAAAACAGATGTGGCAATAATAGTCTTTTGAGAGCAATTAATTCTTGAAACTAATATAAGACACTAGTCAGTAGTTGGATCTGCTTAGTGTGAGTTTTCCCTCTTCTGTAAAAATTTCAGCAAGAAAAAAATGTAGTAGAACATAATTAAAGGGTCTCCCCTAAAACCTCACCCTCAAAAAGCAATTCCTTGCTTCATTCCTTGAAAAGTGACCCCTACACACTCTCCTACAGATTTCTTGGGCTTACTTTCTATATATGTAATTTTTTCTCATTGTGTATTAGCACTGAAGTAAATAATTTCTTCAGCAACAAGTTTAAGAAACAATGGGGAGGAGGAGTGGCTTGTTTGGAAACATAATGACACAGCCGGACACACTCAATGTCAACAGAGATTTCAATGCACTTGCACAAGAAGATATTATGGGAGAGGTCTGCCCAGTAACTGGGTGAAATACTTCTTGTATCAATAATATATCATCATTACAATGCAGATCTGTCTGTACCAGGTGCTGCCTTATGGCATCGGGAGAGACACTCATTACCAAGCCATCCTTGGTGGTAAGAAACAAGAGGTCATTTCTTTCAGCATCCCATCAGTGGCCTGTCTACAAATACCTGAACTCTCAGCTCCAGCACAACAGCCCTAGAGAGGATTACTTCACTTACGAAGAAAAAGCTGTGTCTATTAATTAGATTCCTGTGTTGAAAGACACCATTTTAAAATCTATGTATTTCACGCAAGTCGCTGAATGTTCTCCCTGACAGACTTTAGTGTATGTGTGTGCACTTCCTCCCCGCTACCTCCCCAAAAAATCTTTTTGAAATAATTGTCCTGCTCTCCCACCAACAAATCTGTTACTTATTCGGAAAATTGTTTATTTGTTTAATAAAGATACGTATTTCAAACCGTAGTCTGAAATCAAAGTAAGAAAGTCTGTATTTTCTTCTTAAGGCTAAGACACAGACTATTTCTGATTGTTTTAAGTTAAAGATTTTAATTGTCAGTATTTGTGAAGATCACTTCTATCATCCCGTTTAGTCAATAAATTAATGAATAAATAATTTTTTAATTGACCTTCACTTCTTTATTTTCCTCTGCACTGTCCACACTGCTGCCCTCCCAAAACTCTCTTTCCCTCCTCCCCACAAACAGGCTTGTCAGAGGATTTTTCTGAGCACAGACTGGAGGACTGTCACCCGCTCCACCAGGGCAAAGACCAGCATCACATCCCAGATCTTCCTATCCAGCCCAGGGCCATGGCCCAGCCTTTGCCTCAGCTCCATCCTCGCCACCACCAGCAGAGTGACTGCTGCCCCTTGCTCTCCATGCCCTGCTCCAAGGCAGGAGTTCATGCCAAGGCTCAGTAACGTGTTGCTACCACAAGTGGAACCTCCTGCTCTCCTTCCTTCCTCCTCCTCCCTCCACCCACCCCATGGCAGGCAGCCAGGCAAAGGACACACTGACTATTGGGGTGTGCAGGGAGAGGGCAACCAGGGTTTGGCCTGTGAGCAGTCACCTCTTCCTCTGCTTGTTTAATGCACACCTGGTCTACCCTCTGCTCTTTCTTTGTAAGAGAAGCCTGATGGTCACCTACAGCTTCTACTGCTATTTAGGCATCCTGTTCATCTTTGTGGAACCTGATCTTGCTGCTGACCATGGTGGGAGTTGACTCAAGTGCACTATTCACTTAAATAAATTTGTTTAATGTTATATTAGAAATATCCTCAAACCAAATGTCATTCAGCTTCTTGCTTACATTCCCCACTTGGTATAAATTAACTCCTAGGCTCCAACTAGACTTCTTTCATTGTTCTAGAGTCCACCCGGTATGCAAGCAGTCCCCAAACTTTATGGAAACAGAGCATTTCTGTGGATATTAAGACTTAGCTGGCCAACTAATTATCAGTCTCAGTGCTACTTCTGATTGTTGCCTGCTTCTCACAATAGGAAAAGCAAAGCTCCACAAAACTCTGGACATGCCACTGCAGAGCATGTGGTTTGTAAACCTGGTTCTCCCTGGGTAGAAATCCAGATGCTACGTGTGAGGGTTGTTTTGCTTTTCACTGTTTTTAGTGGACAAGACTCCAGCCCTGGTTTGTCACAGAGGAGTCCTGCCAAAAAAAAGAACCAAGCAGAGACAGTCACACATGCCCAAGCTTGCAGAGGTCTCCAAACAATGACTCAACAACTAGACCTCTCTTGGCCATCTCACAGCAACCTCAACACGGCAGAATAACAGCGATGACAGTCCAATGTCAACATTAGTTCTCCAACAGTTGATCTTTCCTGTATGTTAAGCAAAGCCTGTGGTAGGTTTGAGGATGAAGAGGTAAGAAACTCTGCAGAGAGGGACATGCATCAAAAGGGGAAGAAACAACACAAAAATGGAAACGAGAGGGCTAGAGAGAGGGAAGGAGATAGTCAGAAATAGCAGCAATCTAATGGGTAGATGGTGAAGAAACCATTAAAAACCCCCACTAATTAAAGAGTAGAGAAAAATTATATCCCTGTTCCCTCTATGCAAGCTGCTTCTTGATAACAAGGGTTCTTCTACCAGGTGAGACTAAACAAAGACCTGACCTTAGACAAAGTTATTCCTATAAAGCAGCAATAAAAATCTGCCGCACACAAGACATTCCTGGGCTGAGATGCCTCTGAAACACCATCGCTATGATGGATGGAGGGCAGTCAGAGTACACCTTTCCTTCCTAAAATCAGTCTTGGACACAGCAAATTTTTTGGAGAAAGGTGATGTGCCAACCAGTGCATTGGGTGTGAGCCCCTTTGAGGCTGCCTGCCTCCAGGCTGGAATCACAGCTGAGCTTTCTGCTCCAACCTGATGTTTGCTGAGACTTTCAAAACATCCAGATAAGTGATAAAAGATTTATCTTTCCCTAGCACAGGTCGGCTCCCCTCCCACCTCACAATACCCCAAGGGTACAATTAAAGCCCTTCTGGATAACAGGAACCACCCCGGAGTGCTAATCATGCTGGAAAGATTGTTGGAGCATTTAGAAACTTAAAGCTTATCTTCTGTTGCCATACAAAAGGGGATCTGCTTCTGCAGACATCCTAATCTGCAGGATTCTATTTAAATTTCTGTTAATTCCCAGTCCCACACTGGGAATAAGAAAAGGCTGATTAGAAGTTGGGTGAATCAATACATGCTGAGTGGCCTAGAGAAGCAGGAACATTCATCTTGGCAGTAATAAAACTGGGAAAGCTGTGGGTGGATGACTAAAAGGAACAAAGGGCTGCTTAACAGCGTTGAGCTCAGGTAAAAAGGCCAGGAAGAAAAGCGCTCATAAAACTTTATGACTAAGATCAGGATGAGATGAGAAACACACTGGAAGGAGTGTTGGATCAGGAAACATGCCACTCATCCTATGGTGAGTCACATCGACTCCTGCCTTTCAGGACAGGAGGCCTGCCTTGCTGAAAGGGCAAAGTTCCCCCCTTTGATGCTTCCATGAAATGCTGGTTTCCTTCAGTGAATTCATGTGATTGCTCGAGGGAGGTCCAACCTCACATTTCAGTGAAAGCAAAGCACGAAGGCGTCAGAGCCGCCGGTTATTCCAGAGTTGTATTTAGAGCACCAACATTAGGACAAGGGGAAAAGAAATCACCCACAGGTGGTTACAGGGCAACAGATGTGCCCTGAAGGACTTGAATCAAAGAGAAAGAGCAGCAGCTTCAGCCCTGGAGAAGAGGCCAAGCATTCAACCAAGCTGGGAAAGGGACAACCTCAGGCCAATGTTGCAGCACTTTGTCAGGGCCTGCATTTGTTCTGCCCTTGCTTTATTTGCCCCGTGGCTATATGGAGAACTTTCTTCTCCTGAGTTATCAATTTGCAAGTCTCATGAGCATTTAAACTTGCTTAATAGTCTGGTTTTTGCTAATGTATATCTTGAGCCGCAGTCTCTGTTCATTAAAAATAATTTTCTCCTAGAAATACAGAATGGTTTCAGTATTTTGGAACAGCAACATGTGAGGTCCCATGGAGAACTAGTGTTCAGACTTATTAAAAAGATTACTGGAACAGTCAAATAATATTGCTTTCTAGTATGTTTCAGAAGCACTGTTCAATATTAAAAATAAGTATAGCAGTGGGATAGATTCCTAAAAGTCTTTGTTTTTTTGCCTTGAATGCCTCCTAATGGTTTTGCCTTCCCCCTCATCCCCCTTAAAATCTAAAATCCAACCACCTTTGGCACTGATGTGTAGCAGACCATAAACATTGAGCGCAGATTTTTAATTATACAAGCTTTGTCATGAGGTCACTGTGCCCCTCACAGAGCCTCAGTCCAGATTTTGATTACTTTTAAAGATTATTTACAAAACTCATTAGGAACACTAGCACAAAACTGCTGGAACTACACAGAAAACCACCAGTGGGATGATTTTTTTTTTTTAAATCTAGCCCAATTTGCGTTGCAGACACTTTGAACCACCATCCTTGTCAAAATCTTCATTTTCTTCAAACATCTTTGCTTTCTACAGAGATTTTGAACTTGCGCTGTCCACACAGCCCAAAAGGCAACAAATAAGAAAACATGGGGTTCTGAAGCGAAGCAGAGATGCACCTGAAGTGTTCTTCACACTTCCCACCACCTCCAGCAAAGCAAAGGGAGAGAACTGAGGCAGCAGCAGGAAAGAAGTGCTTAGAGTATTCCTAACCCTACTGCAAAAAATTGAACCAAGAGACTGAGAATAAAGCCTTCTGTTTGCCAGATGACCTTCATGACGCTCACTCAAGAGGTTTCCAAGTTCAGGTAAAATCTGATTATATGCACAGACACTTTGATGTTTTCAGAGTAACGCTGACAAACATTGAGGTTCTCAATTGTTCAAGTTAATTGATTATAACAGGCCTATTTATATCCAAAAGACCATGAGATTCTTCAAAGCTATTCTTTCATATAAATATTTTCATATTTAAGATTAAAGGGTCCAGACCATAGTTCCATGAGGAGCAGCTGAGGGTATTGGAGTTGTTTATTTTAGAGAAAAAGAGGCTCAGGGGAGACCTTATCTCTTCTCCCAAGCAACCAGCGACAGGACAAAGGGGCCTCAAATTTGTCAGGGGGAGGTTCAGGTTGGCTGCTAAAAAATTTTCCTGGTTAAGCACTGGAACAGGCTCCCCAGGGAAGCAGTGGAGTCACCATCCCTGGAGGTGTTCAAAATTCAAGTAGACACGGCACTTCACAATATGGTTTAGAGGTCATGGTGGTAACTCAGACATTGAACTTGATGACCTTGGAGTTCTTTTCCGACTTTAATTCTGTGAATCTGTTCTAAGTACCCAACACACCTACATTGTGTGTCACGTCATATTCAAAGGCACAATCTCTCTTGTATTTAAATGCATCTCATTATGGCATAGAAACATTGATGGTTGCTTTGCTACTGACATGAATGTGCTCTCAGGGTCAGAACCAACTTTCAGTACCGTTTTGAGGGCGCGTGGAGGAAGCCCAAAGACTTCCAAACCACAACGGGCTGCTCGGGCATCGTTTCCCACACCTCAGACTACAGCTCTCGTCTGAGCAACTCTAACAGACGGAGGACACCTAGTGGGGTTTTGGTAAAATATCAACACCACAAAACCTCTTCTATCAGAAAATTATTCAATTAAAAAAAAGCACATCACTTTTCCTCCCCGTTAAATTCAGTTGCTGATGTTACAGGAAAAAAACCCAGTTTATTTTCCCAAATGTTTTCTACGTTTGTTCATGCCACCACACCAAACTGCTTCAGTTTCTTTCCCTTTCCACGATCTTTGCCTCGACTGGTGTTTCTCGGAATTTGAGGTCAACACACAGATCGCTGCCAAATTTTGAGAGCGTTTCATGCGCCCTAAACCCACCAGTAGAGTCAATTTGCATTAGCAGAGTCATCAGCATTACCAGTTAGAAGGTCTCTGTGGTCAGCAAAGCTCCAAACTACAGGACAGGAACCAATAATTTAGCCTGAGGGCAGGCAGAGCTTTTAATTTTTACCCATTTCTAATTACTAGAACATTACCCTGTCAACAGTAAAAACAAATACTTGCCTAAAATATTATTGCTGACTCACTAATATATTGAGCACAAATAGGTTATCGATACAGTTGGCAGAGTTTTTACAGAGGGTACTGTAAAAATCAATTCAGAATTGCTATTTTATTGAGAAGGAATAACAGGATAAAGTCATTGTAGGATGCAATCTGATCCCTGATTGATTTTTTTGGGGGGGTGGGCTAAAGTCCCTCTATCCTCTGCTTTTGTCTAAACCACTTTTGTTTTGGATTACTGCACCTACGTGAAGTTTTTTCAAAAAAGCCAAAGCTAAGTGCTGTGTATTGCTTTGGGATTCCCAGTCCATCTTCTGCTTTAGTCCTGGAACTGAGTTTTTATTAGACTCTGAAAAAGCTATTTCCCGTTGTCAGCTCCTCCAGAGTATTGATCTGGAGCACTAACTGAAACTGTAAGACATGAACAGGCAAACTAACAACTTTATCTGCTTCACTGCAGATTTAGCTAAAGAAGAAATCTAAATAAATCCCCAGATAGCCCCTCTTCAGTACCTGAAGTACGAGTGTACTGAACATGCTGAGTGCCAGCACTGTTCTTTCATGTCTCCACATAGATCTTGCAATGATTGATAACTCAAGCCTGTGCTCCAGCCTGCCCCTTAATTACCTTAAATACCTGTTTCATCATATTCCCTCTGCTGGCTCCCGAGTCCGAGAGGCAGGCAAAGCCAGGCAATGGTGTTTGATGGCTTCAAGGTAAAACAGAGTCAAACAGAGACAGGAGAACCTTTTCCCACCCCTCCCAATCAAAGCTAGACATACTTCTGAAACATACTTTGAGAGGGGATTGACTGGGAAGGGCCATTTTTCCTTCTCTCTCTGAAGGTAACACAAAGCCAAGAGCTCCCCCCAAAAAGTAGCACAAGCCTGAAACAGGTCAGACAATGTGGTGAGGGGAAGATGAATTGAGAAGCAACCCTCACAGTCTAATGAAAGAGATCACTTCAGATACCTTCCCGGTATGAAAAACTATGTGAAATCCATAAGTGAACCACTATTCAGTCTCTCTCCAGGGGAATTCACCCAAATGGCAGGACAACTCGCTGGTACTGTTAGTTTTTTATTGCATGAAATCAAATTGCCTTCATTTTCAGTTTAGTCCCCGAGCACAGAGACAGTACAAGAGCACACACACAACACACACACTCATCGTAGCACTAGGAGGGAGAGATCGAGGTGACAGGATGAGCCCCCACCTTGGTTTGCACCCTGAGACCTGCACCTTGATAAAAAGCAGGGTCACATCCCTGACTACAAGGCAAGCTGGAGATGAGGCCACTGCTCCTTCGGGGAGTTGAAGGATGACGCACTCCCCAGTCACTTGGGCACTAGGTCAGCCTTTCTGAGTGAGATTTCCCTTCTGCCCACGCTGTGTTTGGTGCTCTTACTGAATGAGCTTCCATTATCAGATAAGAGCTGGATATAGGCACCATTGTTGCCCCAGTTCTTCATTCCTTACTGAGAGGTTTGGGTTACATTAACTGGGTGTGCAGTTCATGCTGGGACACTCTCCATCCAGCATGACAGGCTGTGAAATTCAGAACCTTGACACAAAAAGCAGAGGTAACACGAGCTGTCAGAGCATGAATTTGTACTTCACGCTGTTGAACACAGCGAACCCTGAGCATGGTGCTGTTTCTCTGACTAGACATGCCTGTTCATGACGTGCTTCTGTGCCGAGAGAAGAGTCACAGCAGTGAGGTATCACCAGTTTTCTTCCCAAGGACATCAGCTGCATGACAGGAACACTCACCTATAATTATACTACAATGTAAAGCCAGAGATCTGCTGGGTTATCTCCTTTTCAGATTTAGTGTTGTCAGTAGCTCTCCAAATCTTTGTTCAGTGCTGAAAGACCTCTGACAGACAAACCTCTACTATCTTCCTCCTTGAAAGCCAGGACTTTTCCAAACTCCTGGTGTTAGGCATAAGAATCTTTTGGGGAAAGAGAGCAAGTCTTGCTCAGTTCCTTTTCTTAGCAAGAAAAGGAACTGAGCAACTCATCATTTAAAGAGTATTGCCTGATAAGGAATCAGTCAGAAGTGAAAAAATATGTATTCTAAAAATTAACAATATAGAATGAGAAACCCAAACTTTTCAAAAATGGCAACAAGACTGTTCATATTCAATATTTTTTTAAAAAATAAAATAATTTTTCCCCACTTGGAGGGAAGAAAAGGGGAGGAAGCTTGAGTCAGTGTTGACTGACTGGGATTACTAATACTGAATTTTACAGTTAATTTTATAGATAAAATCTGATTAGCCTGATGAGGTCAAATCATCTCAGACACAAAGAGGAAGTGGGATCCTAAAACTTGCTTATTGTTCTAATCAGGGATTGTGAGCATCTCAGATTAACTGAAAGTTAATTCTGCTTTTTTTTTTCTGTTGTTTACACAGCACTAACAACATCAGACACTTTACAAACACTGGAGGCTGACTCAAGTAACTGAAATATGAATGCATGACCTTTATATGAGGGATGGAAGCTGAGCATTCTTTAATTATGTTCTGCCTGGTCCCAGGCTGTACTTTTTGCTAAACTGAATAGCATGAGACATACAAAAGCATTCTTTGTGCAGCACTGGCACCAGAGGAAGGCAGGCAGATCCTGGTCCACAATAGCTTTCCTGTTCCTACAGGACAGCTGATGTCCTCACCAACTGTCATTTAAATGCCATCAGCTCCTTGCATGTGCCTTGGCTCTACTACAGCCGTATAAGCTCTCACATGAACATATCACTCTGATTACCTCACCTGATGGATTCTTTCAAATTCTTTATTACAACCCCACAAGAGCACTTGTCCCCCAAGGGTCAGTCTTGTGTCCAGTCCTGGNTGTTTAGTCTGGAAAAGAAGAGGCTCAGTGGTGATCTTATTGCTGCCTGTAACTACCTAAGAGGATGTTGTAGACAAGCAGGGGTTGGTCTTCTCTCTGGCCAATATTTTATTATTAATTTTTGTATTATTTTCATGTATAGCCGTATACTATTTTGCAATTTTGTTATTTAAAGTATTTAATATATTACTTGAGATAGTTCATATAATTATTAATATAAATTAATTATATTAAACTAATTTTAATTTAATAATACATTAAAAAGTCATTAGTCTTACTGTAATACTAAATTATTAAATTATAAAATAATTCTACTTAATAAAGAATTAATGTAATACATTAAATAGTATTCTATCTTCTATTGCTTAAAAAAGTTTCTCTTGCTTCTTACGGTAATTAGTCCACATGCTCAGTCTTTCTCATTTCTCATTCTCATCATTGAAGCCTGTCAAGCCCTAAACCTGAGTCAGACAATCAAGTAATTTATTTTCCTAACTTCTGGACATCAAAGCCACCCCGTGTCGCTCCCTGGGGAAGCTGCACAGGCCCCAGCTCAGCTCCCATCTCCAGGGCCCAGCCTGGTGCTGGCAGCAGGTGTTAATCCTCCAGCTGTCCCATCATGCAGGGGAACCAGAACAGCCAGTGCAGAGTCAGGACCATCCGCTTGAAGCAGGAGGGACGTGTCCTGGGCACCTGGATCTCTGCCCCTGCCTGTCACCTGCTCTCCATGGGCAGGACAAGCTGCTGCCTGTGCCAACTCCTGGGCAGCAGAGTAAGGGCTCTGCAGGAGCTGCGGGTACTTGGGGCTGGCCCAGATCATGTGGATGTTGATGTGTTCCCAGTTTTCCTGTGACATCTCTTGGTCACTGCCATCTCCTTCTTCAGACAACTCTAAGTCTTCGCTGATTTCCCCTTGGCACAGCTCTTTCTCAGCAGAGTCTTTCCACTGTCAAAGTACTTTGTCACTGTCATCTTCGGCTTGGGACAGCTCTTCATCTCTCTTGCCTTCCTATTGGGACATCTCTTGGACTCTCATGTCTACCCACGGGGACAGTTCCTGGTCTGCCTTTTTGTCTTACCATTCAGAAAGTTCTTGGTATCTCTCAAATTCCCTTTGGGACAATTCTTGTTATTTCTCATCTTCCCATTGGTACAGCTCTTGGACTGTCTCACTTTTCCATTTGTACAGCCTTTGGAGACCGACATTTCCACACTGGGACAGCTCTTGGTCCAAGGAGTCTTTCCACTCTTTTTCTTCCTTGGCCAAGGCCTACTCCAGAGTCTGTGGCCCTGGCAGCACCACCATCATCTCCCCTAAACCATATCCCCAAGTGCCACATCCACACACCTCATGAACATTTTAACAGCGATTCACTCTGAACCTTCAGGTGAGGACACCATTCCACAAGGCACCACCCAAACCAGTAGCACAAAAACATGTCCTTCCACAGAGGGCCTAAAGTTCACAGTCCAAAAATCAGGCAGCACTATCCCAGGTGAGAAGGTGGATAAACAGGACTAGGTGGAGATAGCAAGTTCACACACTGGTCTAGACACAATGGCCACTAAGGATTTTGGAATGTTATTTATGTATTTATTTAATGAGACTTGATGAAGAAGTGCATTTGCAAAGTACCACAAGACCTGAAACCTTCAGCTCTGCAGCAACACCATTCATGTGCCATTTCAATGCAAAACCTCCAAAGGAGCAAACACAAAACTGGTCAGAGCAGAACCAGCCTCTCCAAATGAAACTCAGTCAAGGGAACTCTCATCCAAATGATGCCTGAATAAGGCACAATTATAACCTCAGAGTGGTATTTATCAAGGATGGTACATTTTCAATATTCCCTTTGCCTTTTAAGCCCTCATGTACTAATATGTGAATGCCAGACTTCTAATAGCAAAGAAACACAGAAAACATGTAACACCCACATTCCCATGATACCTGCTGCAAATTGGTGGTGGGTTTTTTTNCTAATAGCAAAGAAACACAGAAAACATGCGGCACCCACATGCAAATTGGTGGGGGTTTTTTCTCTCCTTCAATCCATGTAATTTAGATTGAAAAAGCAAAAGACACATACTTAGAATGTAAGAGTCTGGACCACCACTGAGGTGAGCAGGGGCCCAAGCAGGAGGTTGGAACTTTGTGGAATGGAATGACTGGGCTGGCTGAGGAGCAGCTGATAGTTCCCAGGGGGTTGCCTGAGGGTACCCCCACGTCAAGTCTTAAAAATCTACCTGTACGAGTTAGTGAGGAGGCTCCTCCTTTCTGCCCCACACTGACAATTCAAAGAGGTTATTCCTTGGAAACAGAGATTGTGGTACATCCATTGACGGTCATAGCCAGCCCTACTCCAGAGCAGTCCTGCAGGAAACCCCTCAGATTCCCTAGCACAGGGCACACCTTTGTGAGCCAATTAACACCAAAACCCAATCAAAGTTGCCATATTAAGTATACCTGCACAGAGCACTGCTGTGTGGTATTCCCCTTCAATCTACCCTAGCTAGTTTTTGCATCTATGCCTCTCAAATCATTTTAACTGATGGTCTTCAGCAGAGTCTGGAGGCAAAATTCTCCATATCCATCTGCTTTCCTCTGGCTGCCCCCCCCCAGCTACCAACAGGCAGGCAGAATCATCACCCAGGTCACTCAAACCCAGTAATTTCCTTTTACTAAAGCAAAACTTAACCTTTCCATCCACCCTTTGTTTCGAAAGGAAGGCACCCGCAGGCAGGTTCATGGTGAATAGACAAAAAGCAAAGCCAAGCAGACAAAAAAAGATAATAACCTCGAGCCACTTTTAGTCTCACCTGCTGTCTCATGGACTGGTCCTCCTAGGTGAGGCCTCTCTGTAATTGCATCTCTTAGCCCAAAAAGTACATTGCCACTTGGTAACAGCTACAGGCACAACCCAAAACAGCAACTCCCTAAAACGTGCTCACTCCCTACCTTATATAAATTCTACGAGCACTGAAAAGGAGACACAAAGCACCTGGGAAGTCTTTAAAAATCACAGCTGCAGGAAACATTCTCGCATGATTGAGCTATAAAGGTCTGACTGAAAAAAAAAAAAAAGTGGTTTCAGCTGTGTTTTAAGGGAAGTTACAAGCTTGAACAGTGGTTGTTGCTGCACAGCAATTTTGTTTTTCTCTAGCAAACAGGATGGGCCTTTTGCAGCAGGGGAACAAGTCAAAACATCTTTCAGGGTTTTTCAAATCAGCATGTGGTGATGCAGTGTGTGCCCCCTTCACACCCACTAATCCAGTACATCAATTGATATAACAATTAATGAGATTTGCTGGTACAAAAAGAGAAAGGAGCAGCTGGGAGTTTTCTGTGACAAGTCACTGATATGAGGTGGCTCCACAGCCTCCCTCTCTCTTCCCAGCCAATCTTTTAAAGCAGGAGGGTTATGGTTTCTTCCAGATGAGCTGAAAGGTTGTCCAAAGGTAGACAGACAATGAGAGGTGATGATCCCAGAATAGCAGACTGTAGCTAACCTGGCATCTGGAGCAGACTGACCAGAGAAATTGTGGATTCCTCATTCCTGGAAGTGTTCAAGGCCAGACTGGGTGGAGGTGTCCCTGCCCACAGTAGGGGGTCGGAGCTGAATGATCTTTAAGNCAGGGGAACAAGTCAAAACATCTTTCAGGGTTTTTCAAATCAGCATGTGGTGATGCAGTGTGTGCCCCCTTCACACCCACTAATCCAGTACATCAATTGATATAACAATTAATGAGATTTGCTGGTACAAAAAGAGAAAGGAGCAGCTGGGAGTTTTCTGTGACAAGTCACTGATATGAGGTGGCTCCACAGCCTCCCTCTCTCTTCCCAGCCAATCTTTTAAAGCAGGAGGGTTATGGTTTCTTCCAGATGAGCTGAAAGGTTGTCCAAAGGTAGACAGACAATGAGAGGTGATGATCCCAGAATAGCAGACTGTAGCTAACCTGGCATCTGGAGCAGACTGACCAGAGAAATTGTGGGTTCCTCATTCCTGGAAGTGTTCAAGGCCAGACTGGGTGGAGGTGTCCCTGCCCACAGTAGGGGGTCGGAGCTGAATGATCTTTAAGGTCCCTTCCAACACAAAACTTTCTGTGTTTCTGTGTTTCTTTCATAACATTGCATCAAATGCCACTTACAGAAATCTGGGGTATTTTGTCTTGCTGAAGACTGGGGTTGGCTGTACCTGTTGAAATATTTGGTTTGTAACAGTCCAGTTACATATAGGGTAAATAGCTCCTTTGTTTGAGAGGTTACAGCCTTGCTATGGCTACAAGCAGAGGTTTAAATCCTTTTTTACAGAACTACTCCAGGTGAAGCTATTTCACCCTTTTATTCTGTCCTTCCTTCTTCTCTGCTTTGCTTTACAGCCACCCTTCATGTCTACATATCTTTTCCCAGATTCTCTCTCTTTGTAAAGCATCTTTCTATTCACCTGTTGCTTCTCCGTGCAACAACCTTATATAATACTTTGCTCCCCTGGAAATTTTCTCCCGTCTTTCAGACCAAATTTTTTACTTCTCCTCTACATCTGCCTCTGCCATCTCTGTTGTTTCAAGCCCCTCGGTCTCCAGTTCCCATCCTCTCCTACTCGCTCTGCAATGTTTGTGGAACTGGAATACGTGGGGCACAGGTGATTTGAGTCTGAGGTAAAGGGTATTCCGGAGTTTAAGACCTCAGGGAACCATTTCAGTCAGACGAGGGCAGTGTTACAAAACGTTTTGGTTTCCAGCGCCACACTTCACTGTTCCTCCTCCCAGTGCAACTATGGGTTTGCATTCTCAAATTATCTAGGCTGGAAATAAATAATCTTTGGGGTAAAAAAAAACCCCAAAACAACAGTAAACAAACAAACAAAGAAGAGAAAGGGAAAGGAAGGAGAGAGGAGATTTATGCCAACTCATCTCAGATATGTACCTGCAGAGGAGGCAGCAAAGGCTGTGGCCAAGGAGTGAGCAGCCAAGGACAGGAAGAATTTCTGAGGCAGAACTTCTCTACCAAGGGCAACCTGAACCCCAAGATTCTGGCGTTTGTTTTTAGTCCTGAAATTTGAAATTGTATTGCTCTGACCCCTACAGCACATTGGAGTTTCCTTATGTGTACATCACACTTTTATTTTACTCTCTAGTCCCCTTCCCTTACTTCTTCCAAATCGGCTGCCACAAGTCCTTGGACCTAACATGGAGCAGTAATTTCTTTCTTTGAGTAGGCAAGTGACAAAAGGTGACAATTCCAGCCTCAGTTTAGAGGTAAATGCCAAACTCTAGTATGTGGTAAGTGTAACAATTATTTCATGAACTTCCTTGTGGAAGGGATTGAATAAGCCAGTGAAACGTTCCCTCATCAAATCAAATCAAACTGAAATCAATCTTAGTAGAGATGTACACAAATCATGTGGACGTTCAGGAGCATTTGTTTTTGAAAAAACCCATTTATGACTTCATTATGAGTTCATTTTCCAGTGCAGTATGCTGAGAGGCAGCCATGGAATTCCCAATATAGATGTTGCAGATAATTCCTGCAACATCCCTTTTCCAAAGGCTGAGGATCTCCAATTCTGTCAGTCTCATTCTCAGGCTGTTTATTCTACACATCAGGAACTAAAAATATACTAAGGACTGCCCTCAAAAGGAATGGGCAACTGAAATACAAATTAAGGAGAACGGTCAATCTCGTCTATCATTTCTGCAATGGGCAAGTTGGAATAGCAGAGTCCATCCATGGCTGAAGAAGGATGATTTGGATCAGTTACATATAGGGTTATAGGTTGGGCTTTACCAGAAGCAGGAGAGGGATCTCTAATCACAGTCTCCACAGACATGAGTGTATCACAGAACATTCAATTCAGTAACTGGGCAAAATCTGCTCTCTGTGGCAGTCAGACACATGGGAAGGGCAGAGCATGGCTTTCCATCATCTTTTGGGAGCACTGAGCATCAGTGTGGCTTATTCCATGGTGTTCCTTACACCAGTCGTTATTAATTGGGCTGATAAGTCACTATTAGCTGATTTAATAAATAATTGGATCTCCTAGACAGAACCTTCTCACTTCTGCCTCTGTGTCAAACCCTGTGCTTCCAAATTCAGTTCCAAGGCAAGGAAGCAACGAGTCCTCAAGTTTTTAGCAGTTGCCTGATCAGTTTATCTTTGTGTCAAAGTTCATCTCAGCATGGTTTTTCTTCCACAATAGCAACTACCAAATGCTATCCGCATGGAATTCGAATACCTTAACATATAAAATACATATGATTAATACTAACATGAATAAGGAATGAAATAACAACATAGTTGTTGATCAGAGGATTTTTTAGTTAGTAGTTGACTCACAGGCAGAAAGTTGCATCTGTAAATTACATATAGGCAATAGATTTACAGTCTCTCCTCCATGGAATGTTGTGTTGGGATAATTGTCATTTGTCATGTCCAAAGGTTGCCCAACACCTTGGCAGTTGCTAAGGAACAACTTCGTAGCTCAGAGGAGTGTAACCCTCCCCATTGTTCTGCTGTCCCTGCACAGTGACATCATTTGGGGTCTATAAACATTTATGCAGTTTGTGTGCTTTCAAAAGAACAATTATTGATTGAATTCTGTTTGGTTTGCAGATGGTGTCCGGGGAATGTATATCAAAGGAACAAAAATGAACCTGGTTTGGATGCAAAATCCTAAAGGGATGCAGAAAATCCTACACTTTCCATCTTCTATGCACGTGCAGAATTTGCAGAATTTACGCTCCTTCCTGACTTCAATTGCTTTCGGCTAAACAACACTACTACAGTTTCTCCTTGGAAGTCCTAGGTTGGAAGGTTTTCCTCCTGATTTTCCCACCAGTCTTCTCAGGGCTTTCTTGAAATGTGCTCAGTCAGTTCCTGAGGTGTTGAATAAAAAACTTCAGCCTGATCAAGGATGGATTCCTTCCTCCATTTGCAGACAATACTCTCATTTATACTTATATATATATATAATTATTTTCACAGAAGCATGGCATTACTGACTGGTGCTCAGCTTTTGACCTCCTCTAGACCTGGGAGTCTTTTTACAAAATTAGCCACTGTCTTGACAATGGACAACTGAAAACTGCTCTTGGGGCACAGTGGTCCAAGCGAGGTTTTAGTCTCACCCTGCAGCAGTTCATTTATTAAGATTAAAATATTTTACTGACTTTACTACAGAAATGTAATCAAATAAATGGTTAAGAATAATGCACATATGAAATTGTCACAATAATTCTCTGCCTGTTACCCTAAACCAGGGTATTACCCTTAAAAAAGAAGAAAATAAGAGAAGGGTAGAATCCAAAAGTGATTTCAAAATCCTTACTCAGGTTAGGATAAAATACTAAAAGGGGGGATGGGTCCCAAATGCCTTAAAGTATTTTTATTCACTAAGACTCTACTATTTCAAGAGCAGTAGAGCAATTCATCTTATAGTAAAGCAGAAGCTTAGCTTATATGAGGTCACCTACACTCCAGGAACCTAAATTTAGGCATCTTTATCTGGAATCATGTCCTGCCCTCATCGTTCTGACTCTCTGCCTAACCCTGTTTGTTTTCTCTCCACGAAGCCTGTTCCCCAGTCAAGGAAGGAAGTGAGATCTGTCATGCGGCTCTCAAGACTTGTTGAGTTTAAACGTGCGATTCCCTTTCTTGAAATCCAATCCTATTCCCCGAAAATGCCAGACAAACTAAGCCAGCACAAAACCAGCAACAGAAACACCACAAGCTGATAGATTTTTATTTTCTTTTTTATTTATACACGTGCCATCCCCATTCTTCTAGCTGAAGACTCTTCCTTTTCTTAAAATCTGGAGCAATCTCCAATGCAGATGCAAAGGTCGGTAGTGTGAAGGCAGGGGAGGAGGTGGAGAAATGTAAATCCCCAGTTAACCCTCTTCTCTGATCAGCGTTACTGGGAATGGGGAGGAGGGGGAGGGAAGAGGTTGAAGCAGGAAGCAGGATTTACCACCTCTGCTGGGGTTCCATTAACCATTAGCTAAGGGGAGAATACAGCTATAGGATCTCCCCAGAGTCACAAAGAGAGGAAAAACATGGGCCCCAACATGGTTTGTCTCCAAAGTGCATTGATATGGCTCCACACACAGCTGGGCAGAGCTGAGAAAAAATATGACATTTTGAAAATTTTATAGCTTTCCTCCCACCCCTGCAGTATTTCTAAAGTTGTTATGTATTTATGGTTAATATTTTCTGCTATTTTTATAGCTAGCCTGCAGTTCAACAAAACAAGTATTACTCATGCTTCAGAGGTTATAAACTATGCTATTTGTTCTCCCAGATGTGACCAGGTGATTGAGCAACACACAAAGAAAGGAAAAAAAATGCAGCAGTTCCAAAAAGGCTGATGCCAACAGTCCAAATGCACAGTGATAAATTATAACAAGATATCTCAGAGCTCTTTTACCCATTCTCCCATATATTGCTTTAGGTTAAAATATGAGGGAAATCAACACTTCATGAGCATCCCATCTTCTGGAGAGAGAGCACTGCCTGTACAGCATTTCTGGATCAGAGCTGGTGACAAAAGTCTTGTTGATCAATAACTGCTTGTTGCAGACTGGCCATATTGGAGTGTGTGTATCATGCATGTTGTTAAACCAAGTGAAGCCAAATTTCTTCAGTCCCTAGCTTTCTTTTCTTTTATTTTTTTTTTTTAGCTAGAAAGTCCAGCAGCTCCTTATTTGTATAAAATATTATCTGTCTTTCTCACCTTGGTGTCTGGATACTGTGTTTATTGCGTTTATCCTCAGAAAACCAGGCAACTACTGTCTGTTCCCATTTAATGGCTGAGAGGAGGAAACCAAATAAAAATGAGGACAAGTTTTTCAGAACCAAAGTACTCAAATCCCAATTTTTTTAACACCCCTGAAGCCCCTCCAGGCCCCCATCAGCTGCTCTCTATCCCTCTGTACCTCTGAACATCCCAGAATGTTCTCCATGGGCCAGACTGCACTTTTACGGATAATTAGATCCAGAAATCGGTGTCCCCAGTCAGTGAGATGGCCTGCAGGTTGGGAAATGCTGGCTGGGGCGTGGACAGGGACAAAGACTTCAGTCCACCTCTCGTGTGATTTGTGGCCATAACCTGAATGAGGATCTTCCCTGTGCCAGGATGCTGAATACGTCACATGTATACAGGCAGCCTATTCTCTTACCAGTGACCTTCCTTAGGGACATCTTTAGCCTCATGCCCAGTGTTTCTTTCCTTCAGACTCCTGCAGAATCCAGGAGACTCCAGTTGTATCTACCTTTCATGCTGCTTCCCTATTAAAATGAAGACAGGTAAGGAGAAGAGAAAGCTTAGGCAATACCTTACACCCTGATGTACCTCAGCACACCCACCCACTCCTAGAGATGTCTCCAAATAGACAAATCCATGTTTTTCCACTTATATTTGTACAGTCTCTTTGCATATCCTATCTCCTAGTAACGATTTCCATGAGCGATTTGTTTGAAATGTACGTTAAATTTGTTCCGTGTAACTTGAACTCCTTCCTGAGAGTCAAACCCAGCACACGATGGGCACAATTGAGTGGCTGCGTGCCAGAGAGGAACAGAGTTGTGCAGCTACTAATTATAAGATTATAAAATAATACCACTCAAGTAGCAAAACAGCCCAATGGAAATGCTACTGTTCAAAAATTTTGATTTATTGGTGTGAAAGGGCACCTTCAACTCAGTTTTACGTTTAACTATTAATATCCTTTATCATGTTATGGTAATTCCTTAGGCAACCAGAGGGATATGAGAAATATATTCCTTTCCTTATGACTGATGGTAAAATTACGTGCTCTGACATTAACCTACAACCAAAATGACTGTGCTGCACATGTAAGGTAATATTCAAAATTAATTTTGAATTATAATCGAGGATTTGTTTAACTTTGTGCCCATACCAGGCTGCTGGGTGCATTTCCTTCGTCATTAAATTAATTAGGACAGAAAACTGATCAGAAAGAAAAGCTCTGGAGAGACCATAAGCTAAAACAAGATCTGCTTGGAACCTAAATATATAATAGATAAAGCACACATAGAGAAGTAGATTTGGTGTTCTCCCCGTAACTCAAGCTAGGTTTTCCTCATCCTGCTACACTCCACAGATTTGTCCTTGCAGAAAGATACACAAAGAACTCTTGTCCAAGCCTTTGGTACTACTCTCTTCTCTTGCCTTAGAATTGTTTTGAATTTATGCTCACTTGGCTACATTAATGACAAAAAGGTGAGACAATATTTGGACACCTCAGAATATAGGATAAACAATTAGGATCACAGAATAATTGAGGTTGAAAGGGAAGTATTACCCATTGCTTGGGAGGATCAGTCAGCTCCACCTGCTTAGGGCTCATGCAGGTGAGTTTTCAGTATCTCCAGGGATGGGGATCCCACAAATCTCTGGGCTCCAGTTTTAACAGACTCATTTTTTTTTCTGGTATCTAATCAGAAGCTCCAATGTTTCCACTGCCTCTTGTCATATCACCCTGCATTTCTGAGAAGATATTGGCTCCATCCTCTGCAACCTCCCATGAGCCAGGTCCAGAGAGCACTAAATTCCCTTCAGCAGTCCCTTCTCCAGCCTGAATAATCCCAGCTCCCTCTGTCTCTCCCTGCATATCCGGTGCTCCAGGTCCTGACCATTTTGTGAGTCCTGTGCTGGATTTCCTCCTGAAAATCGTTATTTTTTTGTACTGGGAACCCCAAACTGGACATGGCACTAAAGCTGAGGCCTCACTAGTACTGAGCAGAGGGGAAGGATTACCTCCTGGACTTGGTAGCTACACCCTTGTCACAATCCTTCTGAACAGCAGCCCCATGGATCAACTGCTTCCACAGGGGGAACTTGCACTGCTCTCTGACCCGTTGGTCACTAATGAAGGCATAAATCACTCCTGGTCCGAGTATTGATCCCTGAGGCTGCTGGTAACTGGTCAGCAGTGGGACTTTGGACCACTGATGGATCACAAACGACCCCAGCCAGGTCTCCACCCACCTTATCATCCACTTGTTCAATCTGTATCTCACTGGTTTGGCAATAAAGATATTGACGAAAACACTGTCAGAGGCCTTGTTGGTGTTCAGGAATATGTTGTCCACTTCTCTCCCTTCATACACAGAGCTTGTCATACCATCACAGAAAGTGTTCAGGTTGGAAAGGCACATTTAGCCCTTGGTAAATCCACGCTGGCTGTTCCAAATCAACCTCTTGTTCTTCCCGTGTCTGGAAATGGCTTGTAAGAGGATGTGCTGTATGACATCCCCTGGGACTGAGCTGGGTTCACCAGCCTCCAGCTCCGCAGATCCTCCAAGCCCTTCCTTTGTCTTTTCCCAGTCATTGGGACCCTTGCTGTGACCAATGACACAAAGTGTCCTTGCAGTGACACAGACCAGCTCCCCAAGATCCCTCGATGCCTTCCATCTGACTTGTCCATGGTTAATTAGCCCAAGCACTCACTAGCTCTGTCTCTCTCTACTCTGAGTAAGGTTTTGCTGCCACAGGCTCTGCAAGGAGGCTCAGACACCTGAGAGGCCAGAGGACCAACCTGAGCAGTGATGAACAAGGCAATGAAGGCACTGAGCACCTCAGACTATTTTATATTAGGCCTGAGGTCCCCAGCCCCACTGAACAGCAGGACAACATCTTCTTTAGCCTTCATTTGGCTGCAAAAGTACCTAAAGAAAGAGTTCTTGTTGTCCTTTACATCCTTTGCTGAGCTTTGGTTTTCCTAACCACGTCTCGGAATGCTCTGGAAATGCCTTGATACACCTCCCAGGTAGCCTGTCCCTGGTTTCTCCTTTTTTTTCCTTGGTATCTTTTTGAATTGAGATTACTATACTAAAAATTAACTATCAAAATTTATTAACTATTATTATTATTATTAACTATTTTATATTTATCATTAACTATTTTATAACTATTTAACTATTATTAATTATTTTTAACTATCAAAAAAGCTTCAAACAATTTTACCCAGGCATCCCACTACAAATTCATACAATCAATAGACTTTTTTCATCCCAAGTTCCTTTAGAAGTATTTTCTCATTTTTTCCCATTCAATTTCTGACAACCTTCCACGTTAATTTAATTCTATTGTTTTCAGCTCGTATCTTCATTTTCCTGATACGATCACTCCCTGAATGTTATGCTCCAACTAAATCCTTGCATAATTGTATTGCCTTTAATTGGTTACACCTAGGGTTCATTTCACCTGGTTTCTAACAAGATGACTTTACTGCATTTTACTGCATAAATCAGTATTAATAAATACATAAATATATTTGAAAGTTTGTGGTACTCCCCAATCTGGCAAGTCCTTACCACCTCTCTTCTTACTATATAATTATATATTATTCAGTCTAGTTACTCATGTAACCTTTGCATTTTGGCTTTATAATCCTACCAAGTTCCCGAACACATTGCTGAATTTACTGAATGCAGGTTTTGGGGGGGAGCAGGAAGATAAAGCTGGACCTCCTCCTCCCAAAATCTCACTTCACTCTTCTCTCATACATCCATAAAATAAAGTAAAATCTCATTCCAATGTTGCCTACAGCTATTATTCTGACACTTGTGATTCATTCAGTTTGCTCATGTACATGCATTTGAAATGTAAATGTATTTATCTTATAAAAACTATTGCCTGATAATTTAAGGACTCGTGGGCAAACAAAGGACCTGCAACAATAGAAAAAGTAATATGCTCTGTTCTTTTTACATCCAGCTGCATTTTCAAAGAACCATAAATAGTGTATATAGTAACAACAAAAGTAAAACCCAATAATGAATAAGAAAATTCACATCTCTTGCTGTCATTTTGATAATTAATTTCTATTTACTATCAGCTCACCCTCAGCACGTTTGCAGGTGACAGGAGGCTGAGCAGGGCTGGTAAAATAATTTATTATTTGGGACATCCAGAGGGACCTGGACAAGCTTGAGAAGCGAGGCCATGAGAAGCTCATGAGGTTCAACTAAACCAAGTTCAAGGTGCTGCACCTGGGTCAGGGCAATCCCAGAAACACAGAAACACAGAATCATTAAGGTTGGAAGACACCTTCAAGATCATCCAGTCCCACTGTCCACCCAGCACCACCATAATCACCCCTAAACCATAACCCCCAGTGCCTCCTCCACACACCTCATGAACATTTTAACAGTGATTCACTGTGTCTTTATCAGGGATTTTGTTTTGAACACCTGTGGATTTTTGCAGGTGTTCAAGATCAGAAAAGCAATCTCCTCCAGTTTTCTGTACAGCACTTACCCCCAGCTCAAAATAACCCTGGAGCAGTGCAATGCCAGTAAGATCCCACCATGCCAGGAAGGTCTCCCAGTTCCAGTCAGAGGAATGTCTGGGACCTTATCTATGCTGTGAAAAAATGCCTGGGGTTAGAGAGCAGAGATCTCTTCAGGTTCACTTTATTGCTCTCTGCATTCCCCACCCACCCCAGAAGCAGCTCTCACTGCAGCAAGGGTTATCCAAGTGGAGCTGGACTCATGGGCAGCACCCCCAGCAAGGGGCCCTCACTCTGAGCCTCTGTTTGCCCTCAGATATTTCAGTTCTTAAAACCAATAGCCTGGGCCACGTTGCAGGTATTAACTGTGCTTCACCTGTGTTGCAATCAAGGGCAAAAATGCGCCTTTGCAATCCTAAACTTGTGCTTTTAAGCAAGATGTTCCACCAGATGGACTGCAAGAGGAAAGGGTCAGTTATAAGCTGTGCTCACTTGTCCACAGTGAGCTATTTAAGGTCAGCCTTTGCTGGTATGGATGAAGGTGTGATGTATTTCTTTAAAAATGGGGGACCTTTCAAAGAAATAAACTGGATTTTGGAGGACCTGGCTTCTGCTTTTTATTTTTGACATATTAATTGTTGTCATTTCAGCACAGACTGTGAGATGCTGAGTGCTCACAGTATTTATATAACTGATCACATGAATAATCTCTATGATTTAACATAAAAATATTTTTATGTAATGACAAAATTGGACTTGGCAGATGTTCACAACACAACTCAAAGAGGGTTCTGAAACCCTCTCTCATATTGACAATGCGCTCAGAGAGAAGGTTTCCCCTTTCTTTGGTGTTGATACATGGGGTTTTATCATGAAAGTACATTTTTAGAAGAGCCCAAATGGAGTCACGGCCTTGTAAATTTAAGATCAGGAAAACACGGTAGGAAGAGAAAGAGCTGGGGCAAAAGAGGAGGAAACTGGACAGGCCATCTATGTCGGTTTTGCTGGAAAAGAAAAAGATGGATGTGGGTCACACAGATAGACACACATGAAAATGAGGGACATTTTTAGGTCAGCAAGTAGCTCGTGTTAGACCTGATGATCTCTATGGTCTTTTCCAACCTTACTGATTCTGTGATTCTGTGATTCTGTGTCCACATCCAGGCCCAGGACATCTCAACCTCTGTTAACATGACCAAACCAGCTCCCTCCTAAGGGATGAATGACACTAAAAACCCCACAGAACAAAAGTGTGTGCAGGCAGCAGTGGTACATGTTGGCATCTCACACTCCAGACAAAAGTGTCTGAGGAAAACCTATTCACAAGGGTGGCCTGAAACCTTATGTTCAGCAGAATAGGTAAGACATCCACAAAAGAGCACATGATAGCTTTAGACTTGAGAGCCTAGACTAAAAAAAAAACAAACAAGCCAACCAATCAAAAAACCCCAAACCCCAAAAAACCTGAACGAAAAACCCCAGCCAAAACCAAGGGGGGGAAAAAAATCTATCATGGGACACAAAATACCGTAACTGTCTTTCTGTTTGTTTCCCACACAGCTCCACTGAAACAAGTCTTTCAGGTCATCTCGTGGCAGACTATTTTATGCAATACTCCATCCAGTGTCGTTCAGAGGAGGGTTGTTTCTACATCCCCATTTCTTCTGAGGTCAGTGCATTTCTAGTACGAAATGCCTGTTCCCACTGCCTGCCCCTTTGAGGCCTCCCCAAGAAGATATCTGCCTATCAGTCAGTTTCTGGAAAATGTGGAAGATTTTTTTGTTGCAAACTCTTTGTCTTCCACCTCTCGAACCATCCTGCAGGAGTCCCATTTCCCAAATTCACCCTTGTATGTGTCTTTGAGTTCGGAAGGTCTGACCTCAGACAGAGGACACATTTGATACAGGAAGTGTCAGAGTCAGCAGGGCCCTTCCCATGATAAAAATATTTGGTTTAGTTCAGCACCCTGAGACGAAGTCAATTCCTTGAGCAAGTCCTAATTGAGCAGCATAGAGACTGTGGGAATAGATGAACAACCTCCAAGCCTTAAAGCGCAGGAATCTTCCTGAATTCCACTCAGACCTTCTCACTGAAAGCTGCTGCGGGGCAGGATGTGGGGGAATGGGTTGCCAGTGTTTGACAGACAAACAGCCACTAACTGAGATCTGAGACAGGATTTTTAAGGGATCCTTCCCTGTTCGGGTCAGTGACAGCAGTTAGTTGCTTTGGAATGTAAAGGATAGCAGTCAGGTGTGTCTTCCCAATCCAGTCATGACACTTTTAAGCACAGCTCTGTGTATTTAAAGATCCATGTATAGGTCAGACTTCCATGCACTTTATTCAGCAATCATTATGGATGCGAGGTTTGTTCTGGATGGGCTCCCTACCCACTCCATGAAACAGATTCTCTTTCCCAAAATCAGGAAATATATTTCCAAAATCCTGCCATATATCAGGATTGTTCTTCACTAGAGAAGCACAGATTTTTTTTTCCTTTGGGATCCTGAAAACCTTACATTTTTGTAGTATCATGGAAGGCAGTGCAACATGAGATGAACTATCTGTAAATGCCCATGAAAAAAAGAGGAATTTTCCTGCCTCTTTATCCCTCGGAAATGGGCCATGAAACAAGACAAATGCTTATAAAAACATGAGGCTGCACTTGTCGGTTCCCTTCAGGAGAGCTGGGACAGTGGCTCACAGTGCACCTGAGCAGCTGAAGCCCTTATTTGTCAGTGAACGCAGGATAATCATCAGGAGCTACAGGCAGGACTCACAGTACCATAGGTGATGGCATCACTTAAGTAAGTGGAGGAGTACTAAAAACAGAGTCAGGATGAGGTACATTGATCCCAGACTTGGCTGAGGGTCTCTGCACATTGAACAGCACCTGTGAGGAGAAGAATTACAGAAGATCTCTTAATTAAGTCAAGGATCACAATGTATCTGACCTTTAGTAACTTCTTAAGACAGCCCTGAGCAAATGTCAAACTGGCACATGGTGTTGCCATTTCTGAAGAACATAAGGCAAGCTCAAGGAAGAATAAGAATGCCAGCTCCACACCTGTCCTGAGACCGAAAACAGCTCTTAATTTCTGGAAATACTCAAAAAGCCTCAATGGCTTTACAGTCTGTGTCTCAGCTCAGAGGTTTTGTGGGCGCAGCAATAAAAACATAAAAACATTGGCGAAGGTTTCACACAAGTACAGGGAGTGCTCTGTCTGCACCAGGAAGGAAAACCAGCTCCTTCTTGATTGGGCTTGGATTTATAGTCCTGGAGAGCTTGTCTATTTACTTTTTCCAGGCAAGGTTTCAATAGGGCACGTAAGATACTTGGCAGAGTTCTTTTGTGCTCTCCGGTGGAAGGAACGGGGTTAAAAAGACTGGAGGAGGATTGCAAATAGCCCAAGTGAGCCTGCGGATGGGAATAACCCTTGATAAGCCTGTAAACAGCAGGCCAGCCATCCTCTGGCATGGACTGAGATTAACAGTGCCAATGTCTCTGTGCCTCTGCCCGGGTGCTGCTTCGGGGATCCCCTGGTTAGAGAGGTAATGGAAATAAATTTGTTCTCTGCGCTCTGGTCATGAGTTTATAGCTTTTCTGGCCGCCTGCCTGTGCTGACTCACACAATCACTCTTGAGCTGACCTAAAGCTCTTGATTTCAGGCTTAAAGTCCACCTGACTAACCTCTCACACAACACTTCCATTGGCAAAACCAGGGTTTTTACAGGTCTGCTATGCCTACCCATCAGCAAGACAGAACACACTCTGTGGTGGAAATTTCTATAGTGGGTTTATTTTTCTCAATGATAAACATTCCCGGGACGAAGGGGAGGGGAATGCCATCGAAGCTGTGACATTTTCCACGATGAGTAAACAGCAGTTAGAGTAGCACACATCGTGTCCTTTTAACTTCTTTCAGTATATATTTTATAGTTCAGTCACTACACTTACTCATTCAGAACTTGTGGGTGGCTCAGCCAGGTGGGCTTTTATTGTGTTCCATGCAGAAGCCAGAAGGGAAAATAAAGTTTCTGATCCATAACTCCACCAGACAATAGCCTCAAAAGAAGGTAATTTGCAACTGCTCTGCTCCTGAGAGTGCAGAAATACCGGCCTGAGAACAGTATGTGCTGTGAGGACAGTGGTGTTACGCATAACCAAAAGTGCATTTCAAGCACTCTCTGGAACAGTGTTCCCTCCTGGGTACCCACGTTTGGGAGAGAGCTCCTGAGAGCCTGAAGAGCGTCACCTAAAAAGGCTTCAGTGTTCTTGTGGACTCTCGACCAGAAAGAAAAAGAGAAGCTAAAAAGCATCTGAGTGAAAACAAGGCGCCTTAACTTTCTTCTGTCCCCACAGCCTCGTGACTTGCACAGCAGCTCTGCTGCTCTGAGGCCCTCCAGTTTCAGGCTATGTAACCAGCTTTCTCTTAAGGTGACCCAGACCCTTCTTCTCTGTGTATGACAGCAACATTTTTCTGAAAACTCCCACCAAAAGCTTACCTGCAAGTTTGAGACCAACCTCTGTCCAAGCATGTGTCAAAGGTCCTGCTTTTAAGGAGGACTCAGTATTTCAGTCATCTCTGAGAGTGGTGCAGCTTTTCCCCTCCACCTTCTCTTATGGTCACTTCCCTTTCCTTTAGGTGATGGGAGAGCAATCAGGACATCTCTGTCCCAGGAGAACCCCGAAAAAGATGACAATGTTCTGGGTGTTACCCCACAACAGGGGTGACAAACCACCTGCCTTTCACTTTGTGGTTTCGGTTTGGGGTGTGTTATGAACACAACAGCATCTGCAAAAATGGACACCCAGGTTCAGGGTTGTTTCACACGGCTGCTCACCTCCAGCACTGGGTGCTCCCAGGACAACAGAGGATGAAAATTTCCTAGCTGAAAACAAAGAACTGTTGCTCCTGTGAGGGAGATGTTATTTTAGGGGTTTAGATCTGACCTTTGCAGAGCTTTCCTCTCTGAATTACCTAACCTTTCTGGATCACCATGTGCTGTCTAGAGACTCTACACAGTTAATAAGTGTTCGTATGGTTAACTTGCTCCTATTTTGGTCTATCCTACATTTCATAGCAGCATAGTCCACACAGGGTTTACTCCGCCCCAGGAGGAGCAGACTAAACCCTCCATCCTTCTCCATCAGGGTAAGGATCACATCTCCCCTTAATTACCTCTGACAGCCCACACATGCATTTATCAGAATATTCTGCTCACACCGATGGACAAATACACAATCCTGATTACTGGGCTTGCACTACAGGTCCTTCCCGTCAGTAAGGACTGATTTGGGAGCTTATGTCCTCCAGAGACATGGAATTGCCCGTCTCTCACAAGACAAGCAGGCGGCCCTGGCCGGCTGAGGTAATTTCTGTCGACCTTGGAAGGAACGTCCAGAAGGGAGCATCTGAAGCAGCTGTTAACAGGATTACTACGTATTGCTAGTCCTCCTGGGAGCCCTTTGAGGATGCTGATGACTGTGCCTCTGTGCAGAAACACCGGCATTAGGCTTCCCCCGTTCACATGTAAATCTCCCCACAGTCAAAATCGGCTGTTCTTGCCCCATTCAGAGCCTGACGAACCAAAACTGCCAAGGCTGTAGCTTTTGTAGCCCCATAACTTTTGGATTAGTGCGGACTGGTTGGATTCAACCTACACCAAATCGAGCTACTCTGGGAGCACAGGATGCAGGAGACCCAGTGCCCTCCTTTAAGTCCTTTTATAAGTGATTGAAGGTCAAGCAGATTGTGCTGAATTAAATGACTCGCGGGCATCTGGGCTAATTTGTCATCTTTAGCATATCTAAGACAAAAATTCCAAGTGTTCTCAGACAGGGGCTCAAACAAGCGCTGAAGTACAGGCACTCTCCTGAATTTATATTTCCGAACCTGCCCTTCTGGGGCATGTAATGGGATGCTAAAGGTCTGGCTATTTTGTGGATTCTTTCCCTTAAGGTCTTCCAACAGTTCTCAGCATTAAAGGGTAACTTCCTCTCCGAGTTTCAACTCCAATCTCTGCAAGGACACCCGGGAAATCCTATTTTTCATACAATAGGTGCCTTGCAGCTGTGTTCAAAGGTGTGGAAATCCTCGTTATCAGGCTGGAGTTGTTCATAGAACTAAGTTCACAACAAACAGGGCAGAAGGTTTTGTCTTGAAGATGCAACAACAGGAAAGAAAATAAATCAAGGTAATACGTATTTTCACTTATTATATAGTTAATGTTAACAGCTGCAACATGTACGTAGAAGTAGAAATTACAAAAACAGAGCCATTAATAGAGAGGCAAAATAAAGAAAAAAAAGTTAAAATATTTGCAATGTGCTTTCCTCAATATCAAAATAAGTGAGAACGGTCTTGAAGGTGACTTCAAAAAATAAAACAGGACATGGAAATACAACTCCCCCAAAACAATTAGTACAACCCAGTTGGTTCAGATACTCATCATCTATTAGGGAGCAATGAAGCAAAAAACGTGTCAATATTAATCCAATCCAGATACAACAGCACCTTATCTCGCAGACATTCTATTCACTCCTCAAGGAAATGTTCTCGAAGTATTCCATGAGTTCTTGGGTACTGCAGTACCTCTGTCTCTTGTTAGAGATCCTTAGGGCAGTGAGGAGGTCACACAGCAAACAGGAAAATTAGATTTCCAAGTACCTTAAATATTTATCAGTTCTTGCATCTTGTATAACTTTCAAAAATCATAAGGTCTCCCTACTATGATTTTTTAATGTGTTATTATTTCAGTTCTACCATTCACACGTCTCTGGTGATGCTAAAGGTGCAATAAAAACCCTGACTACAGACACAACATGTTAATAAAAATAACTATCACTTGGTCAGCTTCTGTTACCTGGCTTCCACCTATGCTATCCACTTTTGGTTTTCAATCAAAACCTCAATTCACAGGCAACGAGATAATCAGTATTTTGCAAAGAAACTCTGTACGACCGACATGACCAGTAGTAATAGTGATATAATGTTGGGATCTAAAGTACAGTCTTTGTCAGCTTTGGGTATTTATGGAAATACTCATTTCCAAGGCCATTTTCTACAGTGTCCACACAGTGTTGTGAAAGTGTTTCTCATTGTACCTGTGCTTTGAGCAATTTCAGGTAAAGCAGCAGGGAAGAGGACAGCCCTTGCTGGTATTTGTTTTAAGGACTGTTGCTGTTGTCACCACAGAAGTATTAAAGACCCAACAGAAACTCGTATTAACCAGCTTGTGCTCCTGTCTCGGGACGGGTTCAAATTACCTTCTGAAAATTATTCACCAGGTGGCTGTATAGGAGTCTGATGATGTATGTCCAACCAATCCCAGAGAGAACAAATACTTCCAGCCAACTTCTTTTAGATTCTTGATTTGTTTCAATGTGGTTGGGATTTGATCACAAAGAAGCTATACAACTACTAATTAAAAAAAAAAGGTAACCAAGCAGTTAAACCAACACAGGAATTTCCTCTTTGAAAATTTACTCGGTTGATGCAGAAGGGTTGGTAATTAAGTAAAGGTGGAATTATAAAATCAGTGTTTCATCCCTTAGAAGGAAAATAGTAATGCCACAGTTGTCATTATGGATCATCTGTTTTCTTGTGCCACCTTCTCTAAAGATAAGAAGCATTTTGGCTTTGTTTTACTTGTTCTTTCGAACACAGGACTTCTTTACACAGGCAGCAGGGAAGCAAACAGCTCTTGCTTAAGGAATTAATGTAGTCACTGAGCCAGAATAAAGAATTAGACCGAAATCAAGAACGATGAAGTAAGACATTTTTTAGTCACTGATGAGGAAAACAATGCAGCAAGAGTTCCTATTGTGTGATGTCTCACTACAGGTTAATAATTTTTATACTGAGATCTGGAAGAGTGGTAACTGTGATTCAGAAACAATTCCAGAAAACACCATTTTTCCTCCACTCAAAAATACATTTGTGGTGCAAGAAGTGTTTCATTGAGCCTCTTCTGTTAAAATTAGCAACAACAACAAAAAAAAAGTCAAGAAAAATAACACATTGGAGTCAAACTGTAAAATGTTGCCTTACTCACAACCATGAAAATATCCTGTGAAAAGTTATGGACAACGCATCTGGCTGCTTCCTTTTATATATATATATATGTATCCTATTGCATTTATATGTACAATTACCATTTTCTCATAATCTCAATTAACTCCACTATTTTTTCCTGAGTTAATTGCTGGCGTGCTGAAGAATGAGAACAGGTGAGACTGAACTGCATTTTCCCTCCTTTATAACATACCTGCTCCAGTGAATTGGATCAGTGTTTTGTTCGTGACCAATCAGGGATTTGCCGTTTTCTTGACTCCATCTGCACCGTTTATCACGGGGATTAAAACAATGTCACATTGTTGATAAAAATCAAGTACTTATACCTAATGAAGGAACAGACCACAAAAGCTCATTTAGCAGCAGGTAAATATAAAGAGGACACTTTTACACGAGGTTGAACAACAAGTCTCCAGGCACTTTTACAAATATTTGATTAAATGTGAAAATATCTGTACTCCTCCTGGTACTGCATACCATTAATTCCCTTTTACAGGGCAGGAAAAGCAGGCAGATGGAAACAAATTCGCTGAGGTTATACAGCAAATCTGGAGCTGATCGAGTATGGAAAGTGAAAAAAACCCACCTATCACTTTATTATTCAGACAAACAAAAGGCAATTCTTTTCGGATAGGATTTAACTCTGGTTATCTCATGCAGGTATTCAGAAAATTGAGCTGTCCAAAGGGTCTTGTTGTGGTTGTTGGTTTGGGGTTTTTTTTGCCTCTCTAGCATAGAATTATTACCAAATAAATGAAAAAACAATTGTTTTCCTGGAGCTATAGAAAATAAGTTGTGGGGTTGTTTTTGATACAAGATGACATGAGTAATATTCAATATTTTAAAAACAAATTATAATTAAATTGTCAGTTGAGAAGATCTGACTCCACTAAATCGATGTTAACTTTGTCCAAGGTTAATTTTGGATCGAAAATATAATTCTTGTATTCTAATTGGAAAAAAAAAATCTTAGAAAATAAATCTTAGAAGTTATTGTGATTTTTAAAAAATATTTACTAATTAGTATTTTTCTGTATGCATCAGCAAAACTAAATATATTTGATTTTAATTTATACTGAAACACACTTCTTTCACTAATTGTTTAAAGCCAAGTGCATAAGAACTGAGTCATTTTCCTTTTGCAAATACATACGAAATATTTTAAAATGTTAAAACCTATTGATATGGTTTCTTTTTATCAGAACAGTGAGATCATTCTGCGTCGAAACTCAAATTCACTGATGCATTTTTGTTGCTTCAAACCTGTTTGCTGGCACAAGGATAACTATAAACCTGGTTTAATTGGCTGAGTAGTTTCGATTTATGGCCGGTTTGTTTTACATGTGAAAAAACCAGTAAAAATATCCCAAGTATCAGCGAAAAGTGTATAATAAATGAAACTTGTCATACAATGTCTGTGCCACGAGAGTAGGATTATTTTAATGTGAGTAGCAGGTCAAATTTCCTGGTCAAATTCTGTTCTGATGTAGGAAAATGCAGCTGTATTTACGATACACCCAGAAAAAAAAATCCAACAAAGGGCAGGATTTGAATTTTTATTCTCTCTTGTTATACAGTAACAGAGAAGAAACCCATTGCAACAACATGCACCTAAATGAAAGTGAAGGTCACTTGTTATTCCTGACAGTTTCTTCCCTCTGGGAGACAGCAAAGAATTTCATAACTCTGAGACTTTGTCTCTATAGCAGAAAGTGAAGATGGGAGGAAAAAGAAAAAAAAGGAGAAAAAATTGAGAGCCAAGAAGAGTCTGGGCAATTTTCTGGGTTTCCATCTGTGTGGGACTTGAAACTCCTAAAACAGTTTCTGAAAGGCTGAGGAAGAAGTGAGAATGTTCCCAAGGACACACCTTTCTAATCTGCAGGCACATGAGACCCTCTCCTGGTTCCCAGATAACAGGCTAATTGGTTTAAGGAGTTGTGGGTTTTTCAGCATATTTAGTTAATGCCCCAACAAAGGACTGCCTTCTGCTTCATTCAATAGTTAGAATGATAAAAGATTATATTTGAAGATGTCTGCCCGTTTATCTTGAGTTTTCAAATATACCTGCAGCAGATAAATTTATGTGTGTGTTCATGGTCAGCCAGATGCAAATGTACTTCCAAAGTCAACACACATTTAGTTTCAGCTTAGTTATTAAATGACTAATTATGTTCCCAGGTTTGTTGTAGTTTTATGGGTGAGTGCACAACTGTAGTGTCTATGATAAAGTGTCAACCACAGAGATCCCTTTCCTGCTACAGAGAGAAGAAAAAGTGCACAGAGGACGCCACTTTCAAAACTGGTGTTTGGGTTTTTTTCTCCCAGTTGTGGGATTTAGCACCGAATTTCCCTGGAGACAGGTCTAATTGGAGTTCTACTGGAATGGTAAAAGGAAGTCTTGTGCTGTAATCCCAAAGTGTCAAGGGCAAGATCGCACTGATGTCCCGGAGTAAATGCTCTGGTGTTTGGCTTTAGGGGGATCTTATCCCCCACTCCCCCAGGGGTTTTGATTAGACACATGAAACACAAACAAAAATCAGAAGTACAACGGAGCATGTGGCACATTGGCCATTAACTGGGTGGGAAATGAACTGTGATGACAAAGTGCCCACAGACAAATTAAGTTATGACAAATTATCTCAGTCTTCAGCATCCCCATGAGGGGAAGTGGAGGGTCAGGTTCGGGTCTCTTCACTTTAGTGACCAGTGACAGGACTGGAGGAAATGGCAACAAGATGAGTCAGGGGAGGAGTAGGTTGGAGATGAGGAAAAGATTTTTCACCCAGAGGGTGGCTGGGCACTGGAAAGGGCTCCTCAGGGAAGTGGTCACAGCACCAAGCCTGTCTGAGTTGAAGAAGAATTTGGACAATGGGGTGTCCTGCGAAGGGCCAAGAGCTGGACTTGATGATCCCGATGGGTCCCTTCCAATTTAGCAGATTCTGTGATTCTGTAAATGGGTGGGCAGAGCTACCTTAGAGAACAGGGTAAAGGAGGTATCATAGGAAGCCAAAGGTATCCCACGTTAGGATGTACAAAGGTGCGTGATGCTAGACACTTAAAAACATCAGTTTATTTATTCAGATGCCTAGCACCAGTTTATAGAAAGGTTACCTTTTATAGTGGTAAAAAAGAAAATATCCAAACATCCTTCCCCAGCATAAATATGGAGGAGGAAGTGGTTTGCCAAACATTTAACTATCAATATTTAATTGAGATACAGGTGTTTGGAGTAAGTGGCGAGACGAGCAGCATTAGGCTGTGTCACCTTGAAGCTCTCCAACACCCTGAATTCTGGGCAGTGACCTCTGGGCTACCCAGCAAGACCACATCCCTCTCCAGCAGACAATTGCCTGTCCCTCCCCAGGCATTCAGCCACTCCGAAAAAACGGAACCCTGCCCTGGTCTCTGCTTTACAGGCTGCTTATAATCCATGAATAAAATGAATACTCAGCATGCAGCCCAGCGACAGTTTTGCATGATTGAAACACAGCAACGCGCACATTTTGGATGAGATAACAGGGCCAAGAGCTCAGTCCTCCACCAGAGAAGACCAGCTGAACAGACCTGGCAGCTTCTGCTGCCAAGAGGAGGCAATGTCCCTCTCCCCAGCTCTGCCTCCACTCCAGCTCTCCCCATTCCTTTGACCTTTGTTAGCAAGCTGAGTTAACCTTGGGGAATATTAACCCAGGCTAAAAAATAAAAAGGCTTTTACTATGTTAGAGATCGGAGAGGCCAACCCTTCAGTGAGCCAGATACCAGCCAGGAAGTGAGGGAATAACCGGGGGGAAGAGGATGGGAATGCACTGCCCAGTGACCAGCTCAGCCCTCTATGAGAAGAAAAAGTGTTAACAGGGGTAATCAGCGACCTCCTGGCTTATGCCCAGGTCTTCAAGTCTGTAACTGAGCAGAGCGCCATTCATCTTAAACTAGCTGAGATGAATCTCCCCCATCCACATCACGCAAAACAGATCCCTGTAAAGGGCTTAAAAACCTCCCTGGCAAAGCAGCACATTGCTCCTGGGCACAGTGTTGTTGCCTTCCATGTGTCCTTCTGCCTGACTTTGTTCGTAACACCTGACTCGATGTAGAACCTTGGAAGTGGGTACATACAGACAACAGGAACCAGCCTTTATTTTTTAATATCTCCTTTTCTCCTTATCTACAGCCATTCTGCAAGACACTTGGACAAATCTGAAGTGAGATCCAGAATATCCTAAACTCTAAAGAAATACCTTTTTGAAATACGTATATATCATTAGGTACCCTAATAACAAAGCAAGCTTTGTCTTGAGAGAGGAACTAGACAACACCGGTGAAGGAGTACATGACCTGTATAATAGGAAGTGGATTTCCAAAGAAGAGAAATGTTCAGGTTCTTCTGTAGAAGAGAGCAGAGCAGGTCTTTCTTCTTGTGGCCACGATGCCAATTGACAATTTGCAGGGACACCTCCCTCTGTCCTGGTACGGAAATTTAACAGGGAAACCTTATGACCTGCTTCAAACCTAAAATATGCATCTCCAAGCTCTGAAGGCCACAGACAGAGTTACTGCAGATTAAAGAAAAGGAAGGATATGTCACATGGAGACATAGAGAACCACAGAAGGGGACAATGCAGCATATTTTGGTTAAGACTTGGGACAATTTTACATTCTATACTTGAAATGAAATTTGAGGTCCCATTCCTGCAACTGAATCAATACTGGGAAATTACTGAATTTCACTGATTCCTTTTGGGAGAGGACAAGTGGAAACAGCCCTACAAATGTTGCATCTGGAAAGCTTGAAGTTTAAAGCCAATACTCCTTAAGATTTTGTATGAAAGGCCTGAAAATCCATTAGTTCTCTTTCACTAAACACCTAGAGATGGAAAAATACTGAAGGTATGATCTTCTTGGTGCACTAGATGTAATTCCTTGATATGCATTTGAAAATACAAACCCCAGACTCTTAGCATGCCAAACTTGTGTACTTTGCCTTATCTGTAGTCTCCATGCAGAGACGTCAAGCGTAGCTTGCAGCAACACTGCAGCTAATTTAGAGCTGTTATTAACAGTGAGTAGAATTTTTTCATTTGCCAACTTACTTTTCCAGTAATACTCTAAAGTTTTAGGATATAAGTGGATTTTTTTTCCTGTGGAGGTCAGCTGTGGCAGATAAAAAACATTAGTTATTGTATCATGGAATAGGCTGAGTTGGAAAGGACTCATGAGGATCATTGAGTCCAACTCTTGGTTCTGCACAGGAGACCCCAAGGATCCTAAGTACCATGTCCTTGAGAGCTCACACAGCCTTGGGGCCGTGCCCACTGCCCTGGGGAGCACGTTCCAGTCAACCACCCTCTGGAGGAAGAAGTTTTTCCTGATTTCCAACCTAAACCTCTCCCGACTCATCTTCACACCATTTCCTCGGGTCCTGCCACTGGTCACCAGCAGGTCTGTGCACAGGAGTTGCCACAAAGTCACCGACGCGACCACTGAGATGGCAGTAATTTTCCAGAGTGATCCGTTATTAAATGGTCCTAAAAAGCCCAAGAAAACGGAAGTCATTTCCGCGGGCCGGTATTTTTACGAACAATCTTTATCAGGTGCCGACTTGCCCTGCTCAGGGAAGCGTTGTGATTCCTTATTTACCTGCCACACACTGAAAACAGAGGCCAACAGGGATCAATGGGCGAGTTTGGAAAAAAAAAAGAAAAGAAAAAAGAAAGAAAGAAGGCGAGGGGGATGTTTGATGCTTGGGCTGGAGGAGCAAAAGCCAAACTTGGGACAGCACCGGGGTCTCACAAGGGGAGGGGGCACCGCCACCACCTCCCCCTCGGGGTGTCCCTTTGCTTCGGTCCGGCTTGTTTGTTTCGCAAACGCCCGCGGCAAGAGGAGAAGGGCTGGGGGGAGGAGAGAGATGAGAAGAGGGAAGACCCGGCCGTGCCCCTCGACCCCAGCAGGGTCCGGCTCCGAGCGATGGAGGCGGGCGGGCGGCAGCGCCTCCTCCCCGCCCGCCGCGGGAGGAAGGGGCCGGGCGGAGCATCCACCTGCCCGCACCTGCCCCTTCCCCGCACCGTGACTCCTCCCCGCCAGCAGCGCCTGCTCCCGGCTCCACGTTCCATCCCGTCCCGTCCATCCCATCCCATCCCAGCCCCAGGTAAGCGCAGCGCTCCCCGCCGCGGCCCCTTCGGCCTCGCACGGGCTCTTCTTCCCCGAGGCGAGCGGAGCCGCCGGCGAAGTTGTGGGAAGGGTGGGAATCGCCATCCCCGCCGCTCCTTGGCTTTTTAATTAGGGAATTCCGGCTTGGCTTTGCGGGCGTGCGGAGGGAATCCCGGCGGCGTCTGGAAACGTGATAAAAAAGCGAAGTGGGGGAGCAGCAGCTCGCCTCTCTCCGCGATGTCCCCTCGCTGCTTTTCCCCGTCTCCGCTGCTGGATGGAGCGCGGTAAAGTTGCGGTTCCCCGTAAGGTGACCTCGCACGGAGCAGCTGGATGTGTGCTGTGAATTCCATGAATAACGCGGCCCGGGACGGTGCGGGGAAGGGGGGGGAGGACACCTCGCTCCTCGCCAGGTGGAGTTTGTTGGTTTCGTGCCGTGGGGATGAAGGGCAAGAGATTTGGCAACTTTCTCAAGGTCACCGGGCGAACAATGGGTCATACAGAGAATAAAACAGATGCGTGTTTGGGGGCCTCTTCTGTGTGTATTAATACTTTGGTTTCTTGCAAAGGCGCTAATTTCTGGTTAAAGTTGTCGCAACTCATCAAGTGACTTTGGAAGAGTAACTTTTGGAAAAGTCGTATCGCTGAAACTTCTGGGGCAAAGCCTTGCGAGCTGAAATCAGCCCCGCTCCACACCTTCCCTCGGGTGCCTTTGTGTTCGTAGCTTGCCTGGCCCTCGAATTTCGCCTCAGGTTCCTGGGTGGGTGGGTGTCAGTGAATTTAAGGGGCAGTTCTCACACTGAACCTTTGTCCTGAGTATCCTTGCTTGCCCTGAGTAAGGTGACACTAGTGCCTTTTGGTGCTTTAGAAAGAGCCAAAGGAAGCAGCTTGGACGATTCGCAGTATTAGGTGGGGAAAGATTTTTACGGTGTTTTTGATTTTTACAGTATTAGGTGGGGTAAGAGATGGGCATTGTGTGTGGCACAGATCAATTAACTGGGAAATGGCCACAATTGTGGCTGTTAGCTACAGGTATCAAGGTAAATGTAAAGCAAAAAAACCCAGGTGGACTAAGATAAAGTTTGGTGTCAATCTCTTTTTTCCTTTCATTCTTAAATGTTTAAAAATTATACTGGCGCATAGGGCAGTCAGCCAAGAGCAAATTTGTCATGGTAGATGGAAGTAAGTTGAAACTATGTTCTTGGATGTTGATGGAAAAACAAAGCAACTCATTATTCATGGAATCATAGAATATGCTGAGTTGAAAGGGGCCCATCAGGACCATCAAGTCCAGCTCCTGGCTCTGCACAGGACACCCCAAGAATCCCACCCCGTGCCTGAGAGCGTTGTCAAAATGGTTCTTGAGCTCTGTCAGTCTTGGTGCTCTGTGACCAGTTCCCTGAGGAGTGTTTCAGTGCCTGAACACCCTTTGGGTGAAAAGCATTTTCCTGATTCTACTTTGCTGGTTAAAATATTTCTTTTGGAGTTGCCAGTCCTGAAGATATGGACTTTTCCTCCTGTGTCAGTCAAGCTTGGTCCATAGTGAGTAGTTCCAGTGCCACAGTGGTAACTCAGCAGTGTCTGTGCTACTGCAGCTGTACTTCCCCCACATCTTGGATGCCTGGATCCCTAAACCTGGTTCTGGCAACACGAGCCTCCCTCTGGAGTGAATTCAAACCTGCCAGCAGATTTGCTTTTCATTCTTCTCTGCCACAGACCTGTTAGAAGTGGTTTGCAGTTCCTCAGGTTGAAAATAGCTGACTTGGACAGATACCAGAATAAGTCTGATTTGTTAACATTGTTGGGTTTTATTCTTCTGCAGACTGGGTACCTAGTGCTACATATTCAGACGATATTCATTTGCTACTCATATATGGTAAACAAGTATTCTTGAGAGGTTTATTTCCTTGTCGGCGACTTTCAGTGACGTAGACACTTAAATTTTATTGCCTGAAGATAATTAAATATGAAGATACGTAACAAGCAGATACGCTTCTGGCAGGAAGTTATTTGCTTCTGCCATGGAAGAAGGGCAGAGGCAGAACTGGGGATGTAATGTAGGGGACATGAGAATCCAGATGCCAAGGAGGACTTTGCTGCGTCCTTCATCTCTTCCTGTGATGTGGTGGATGCTGTGGTCTGCAGGTGTTGCCTGACCAATAGGTCCATCTCCTGCTGTGCCAGCACATCTGGTTCTTCTGGGCTCTTGCTCCTCTCTGTTTCAGAAATGGTTGTTTTTGTAGGGTCTTCTGTCACTCATCCTCCACTCAGGCAGCAGCATTTCAGCCTCCTTCTCCACTCCACAGTTGCTAAGAAAGGCAAGTGATGTACCTGTGGTAGGCACAGTTTCATGGCAGTGTCTGTATTCAGAGAAGACAAACAGATGTTTATTTGTGGTACAAATATGGCACTAAAACTGCTTACAAAGAGACTGCTACACTCAGAGATTTTTAATGCCTTTTTCTTTGTATGTGGAAGTAGAAATAATCTCGACTTCCTGGCCTCGGGAATAGTGTTGTGGACTTCATTGAGCTGCTGCTGATAATGCTTATCAAGAGGCAATGATTTTTGACACCTGTTGATAAGTATTTCTGCAGTGTAACGACGTTTCAGGAGCTAATCTAGGGTAGCTTGAAACCTATTTCTTAAGGGCTATGAGAATGCCAATATTCTATTTGTGGCAACCTTTCATGTAAATATTTGCATAGTCTCACCTGGTTCTCTGGAAGATGTGTGATCTTACCTCGTGGGGCGTGCTGAGCAGAGATCACCTCTGTGGAGAAGGTTTGCTGAAGGGCCAGGACATTGGAACAACCTGATTTTGATGACTTTGAGACATTCAGTCAATTTGTGTGTGACCCCTCCCACAGGATAAATTTTACGCTCTGGAGTAAGTTACAATCACTTTCTTTAATCATCACAATAAAAATATTTAGTGCTACTTCCTGAAGGAAATGAGATGAAAATCCTAATTAGTTCCTTTTCATTCATATCTGGATTTATTTTAACCTTTCTGTGCTTTCTTTCCAAGTCATAATGACTTTTACATAGTACCAGTTTTTCAGTAGGAATCTTGACCATGTTTCTTTCCTCTTGTCCTGGTAGCAAAGGCAGGAATTGTCCTGTTCTGTGAAATTGCTCTATGAAAAGATAATGAAAATTAATCTGGAATCACCTCCTTGCTTGTTTTCCCTCTTTCTTTTTTTTTAAATTTTAATTGCCTCTCTTACCTTTCTGCCTGGTTATATTGTATTTACAGTTATGCTACTGAAACTTCTCGGTGGTCATAAAACAATTGGGAATAATAAAAAAAAAAAAAAGCATATTTCCTTTCTAGCGTCACCAACGTCGTAATTTGTTGGCTTGCCCATTTTAAGATTGAGCTTTGCACTGAAATTACTCCTTTGCTATCTTAATGAGTTTTGCCAGTTTGTTCATTTGCATGTACTGGATAAAGGGAATTTTTTGGATGTGACGCCCTGTGTTAGTCAGGTTCATGTAGAATGTTTGGATGCCTTTATGTTTCCTCTGTTTAGAAGGTGAACTTGACTTCTTCCATTTGGCGTTTTACTTGTTCCGTCCTCTCCTATCTTCCTTGTTTGCATGTGGCTGCTTTTACGTAGGGCTAACTGGAGAAACAGTTTGGTTTTTCAATTGTTGATGACTGTCATAGAGCTCAGCAAACAAATAGCACTAAAGGAAATAGCACGAAATACATATCATAGCAATACAGAATCACAGGAAGGAAACTGTTGCCAGTATAACTCTGGTTCCTTTGACCAAGTTGAATTGAGTGTTGAATTAGGATCTCTGGAAGTTGTTATTCCATCCTAGTACGACTGCTACTGCAACTTCTACTTAAAGACCTGTAGAAAAGCTAAAAGAAAACAAAAAAAAAAAAAAGGAAAAATGATTTGGATTGAATTTGCTTTGAATTAATCTAATGTTTTTTAAAATTTTGTATTATTGTGTGGGTTTGTTGGGTTTTTTTTTCATTTTGACAACTTTTACTGGAAATAATGATGTACTGTTATAATCTTCATGACCCATAACATTAATATTAACGCTCCTAAGGCATATATGAGAAGAAGCTCAGTTACTACAGGTAGTAGCTGCCAGCTGTGAGGCAGTACATTTTCCTGTGTTCATCAGTATACTGTGTCACTGATGGCTTTTTTCTCCCCTTATCTCCTGTCATTAGGAATATTAACTTTATTTTTGTATTTTCAGTGTTACCAAATAAAAACACACTCAGTTTTGGGCTTCCTGTGTTTCTGGACATCCAAATGCTGGTTCTGCTCTACCTGTACTGGAGTAAACTGAAATTATTGAAATTCAGAGGTTTGACTGCACATGACTGACAGGTCCTCTTCATTATTTGGGTGGTTTTTGTCCAGAGCCAGAAGGTGTTAACAAGCTGACCTGCAAGTCTCTGGCACTCTGGGCTGTGCCTCTTACACCCTGAAGCCTAGTAAGAAGCAGGAGCTCCATCCCTGTTTCCTTGCCTGGGATCTCTTGGAGAAGTTTGGTTTTTTAGATGTACACTTACATTATAGCTGACATCAGGAGGAATGACTGGCAGTGGGTAGCTGTGCATTCCCACCGAACTGTTCTGCATCAGGGTGGGGCTATGATACTTTTACATGGAGTCTATTTAAATTTAGAGGCCAAAGTATTGGACGGAGATAAGACAGACCAGTCTCTTCTAGCTCTGTGGTTGTTGTGATGAGGAGTGTTTGACAGGTCAGTTTGTTTCTCCATGACCCATCTTCCTTATCTGAGAAGTTGTTGCAGTTTCCTTAATTTATTTGTAAAACATTTTGAAGTGTGGGAGTGATGTGTGCTTAAGAAAACTAGATTGTATCATTATTGGATGCTACACATTGATTTTTGCCTTAAACGTTTGCAAACTAACAGGAGTTCGGTGGGTTTCGTTTCATCTGGTTTTAAAGTCTGGGCAAATACGTACTACCATGGAAATATGTGTGTGTCTATGACTTCCCTGTATTTTGTGGTGTGCTAATGGGAAACTGTTAATAATCAAAAGCTGGATGGGAAATTGGTTTAAAGGAACTAAATTGGGAGTGATGGTTGAAAGTTAGTTAAGCAAGAAATATTTTTTTCCTCAGTTCATTAAAAAAGAAAAAAAAAGACAGCTTTCCCCCCCCCAAAAGAGCGAGGAACACTTACCTGCCAATTTGCAAAGCCTTTCAACTGATAATGTGAAATATATCTGTGGTTTTTCTTCGGTCATCAATACAATACCTATTGACTTACCTCAGAATGGCCACTTCTGTCTGCTATCACTGAACTTCCTAATCCCTTTTTAACTCTCCTTTCCAGAGAACAAGGAATAAAAATATCCTCGTGCAACTTGTTTATTGTCCTCTAAGTCTGGGCAGAGCTGCATTTCCTGGCTGCTGTGAAGAGCTGGGTAAGAATGGATGCGACATAAAGCAAAGCAGGAGTCCTGAGGCCTTAGTCATCAATCTGATGGATTTACTGTAAGTAGGAGTAAGACTTGTTTCTTTACCTGTCTGCCATGCAGATAAGTTCAACGGTGCATTATTTACATTTTTTTGCCATCACTAATAAGCAAACACCAGCATCAGCCTTCCTAAACTGTCACAAGGTGTTGGCACGCTCGAGGTGCCAGACAGCTGTTGAAACCATTTCCAGCTCAGGTTTGGGTGAGATGACACCTTGGGAGAGGTTCTAAAACATAACCTTACACTGAATTGTGCTGTGTCTTGGTGCAACTGCAGTGTGCCTGTGTTCAGGATTCTCCGCAAGCTGGAGAAGGTTATTTCTGAGTGCACGACTGAGACACTTTCTAGGCTTTTTTTCATGTGGAGTCACGTGAGAGGATTCACGTGAGACTATTTATTAAAATGATGGTTTGTGGAGGTGTAGAGCTGCCTATTTTAGAACAGCTCCAGCAAATATTTTTTGGGTTTTGTGTCTCTGCTAATCAGTGGTTTTACTTCACGTTAATGTTTAACTGTAAAATAAACTGCTCTATGCTTGAAACAGTGGACGTAGCTCTTCTCTATTTTCACAACTTTCATGTTGATGTGGTGTGTTGTTTTCCTTCTGTGCATCTCTCCCTGTTTTTGGTGTGGTGGCTACAACACACAACCAAGAAAACAACTGTTTGCAACACCTGAGAGTGAGAAAAACACGGCTTGTGGTGCTGTGAGCTGCGGCGTTATCGAATGAATTAGCTGCAGTTGCACTTCCTAAAGCTTTGCTCAGGGTCTTGTTTCTGTGGCATAAACCTCAGAGTGATACATGAGTAGGTGCTGAGAGAGGCAGGAGGACCTGAACTTGGTACTGACACCGGGTGGGTTGTTGCCAGGATATTCTTTAGCTCTCATTCTGTCAGCGAGAGCGAGCACTGACTTAACCTTCCCGGTTTGTGTGGCGCTCGTGTTAATGAATGGTTGCCACTGTATAACCCTCAGGGCTCTGTTGAGAGGCTATTGAGATCTGATTTCATGCTGCACCTTAATTTGTACCTTCTCTTCAAATACTTCCGCTTTGTTTGCTTCTTTTGTTTATTTTCCAGATCTGGTGGTTTTCCAAAGGGAAAACGGACAAGAAGGGTGGACAAAGCTTCTGGTTGTGATTATTTTCTGCTTTTTTGTTGCTGTTTTTGTTTGTATAGGTTCGTGCTTCACTTCCAAACACTTGAATTGTTTCTGTACTGTTGACAAAGGAAAGATGACCTTCACTGTAGTAAGTAACCACAATATTCCTCTCTTAATTTTTTTTGTATTTTAGGGAAGTTTTAATTTCTTTACAAGTAACAGCCTATTGAGTGATGTCCTGATTGACGTGTCTTTTAAAACATGGAGTATTTATTGTTTTCTTTTCTGCACAAAGGGAAAGAGACACAGTGAGGCAGGTGTGAGAGTCTTGAATTAACTAACATTTCAAGTGCTCACATACTTTTAGGAGAGGTTTTGGTGGGATAGTTTAGAATGGCTTCTAGCTAGTTCTTAAAGCTCTTCCACGGTAAATACTGCCCAACCTGTTGCAGGCCCGTGTGTTGCAGAAATAGCTGTAGGTGTACCTGGTGTTGTCACAGGACAAAATGGGGCTGTAAGCGTTTATCCTAGACCTGGACAAAGGCTGTTACTTGTCAGCATTTCTTTCTGTGACAGGGCTGCCTAAAGCTGTCCTTGCTGTTTATTTCTACCATGTCAGATGTTCCAGTGCAAGCGTTTGTGTGACCAGCTTGGAGGGCTGGGCTCAAGAATCCCCCTTAGACTGAGTTACTTTGGATCAGGAAACTCATCATATGTTTGCCAGCCTCACTGTGTGGTTTGATTTTTTTTAAAATTCAAAGTGTGAGGTATTAAACATGTGCTGTAAATCAAATCGGTCTTTTCTCCCTGGCCTCTGGAGACAGGACGAGAGGTCACAGTCTTAAGCTTCAACAGGGGAAGTTCAGACTTGATATTAGGAAAAGGTTTTTCACTGAAAGAGTGATCCAGATTTGGAATGGGTTGCCCACAGAGGTGGTTGAGTTGCCAACCCTGGATGTGTTCTAGGGGAGGCTGGATGAGGTGCTGAGTGATATGATCTAGATGTAGAGGATAGGTTCAGTTGGACTATAGGCTGGACTAGATGATCTTTGAGGTCCTTTCCAGCCTTATCGATACTATGAATATTGTGGATACTGTAAACTGGAGCCACTAGTAAGTGTCTGTGTGTGGGGTGTGTTTCTGCCCTGGCAGAATTCCCGAGTAGGCTTCTTAATGTGAACAGCTTCTCAAACTTGTTTCGTCCTAATTGCAATCTTGCCTCTTGTTTTTCATTTTCTCCTGTCTCCATCCCCTCAACCATCATCATTTAGGGTCCACCGCCATACTACGAGAACCACGGCTTCCAGCCAGAGCACATCCATCCTGCCAGGCAGGCAGTAGGTGCTAACCCATATCCACAGTACTTCTCCACAAACGTTCCATCAGTGCCAAGCTATGTCCCAAGGGTTAACACCCATCAGACCACTAGGCCAGTAGCACATTCATCTGGGAGAACGTGTACATCGAGTAAGTTTTGTGGGGATTTCTTCCAGTTTCAGACTTGAGACCGTCCAAAGGAAGATAACAAGGGGAAGGGATCTTCCCTTCTGACTCCTGTATTGGAGCAGCTGCCTCTCTGTGAATGAAGAAGTAACAGCTGGCTGGGATGCTGGTGGAACTGGGAAGGAACATGGGTGATTTGAAGGAAGGGTGGTGGAATGGAGAAAAGTCTGGCAAAAAATGTCTGGGAAGTAGATAGTGCTAATGGGTGGAAATGGCCTTATTTGAGACCCTAATTTTTCTTTTTCTCCTTGCTTTCATTTCAGGTTTAAAGAAAATCATCATAATTTTATTATCTGTTTTAATAGTCATTTGTTGTGGAATTGCTGCTTTCTTTGTCTGGTATTTTGGTAAGTTTTTGTTTGTTTTCTCTTGTGTTTTTTGGGTTTTTTATAACGAGAGATGCATTAAACTTTTAAAGCTAGAAATACGCATTCTCATCTTCCATTTTATGTTGAATTAAGGATGGGCAATTTGCTGTTTTTAGGAGCCTCTCCTTTCTGTTCTGTGTAGGAAAACAGAAAGAGAGATCTAGTTGAAGATGTCCCTGATCATTGCATTGGGATTCGACTAGATGACGTTTATAGGTCCCTTCTGCCCCATACTGTTCTATGATTATAAGGGAGTTCATATAGAACTAGAGAATGACACTGTGTTCTTAGGGGTGGTTGTTTTTTTTTTTAACTCACTGTGATTTATACAGCATGGGTGTAATCTTGTTTTAAATGACAGGAAAAGTATATAATTGGGGCACTCACTTTCTTCCTCCTTTAAGTGTCCGAGTAAAGCTGACTCCTTTTTGACAACTTAATGGTGCTTATTCACGGGAGGCCAGTGGCCGAAATCCAGACAGCTGCATCAGTGGCCTAATCTGACACGTTTCAGGCTGGGTTTCCTCCCGTCTTGGAGTCTAAGAGCTCCTTCTGGTGTTTTGTGCTGTCAGACTGGGGTAGTTGGGAGCTGGCAGGGAGCACCCGAAGACTCAGCTGATGCTCAGCCTCGTGGTTGTGTTTCTCTCTCTCCCTGCAGTAGAGAATCATTGTCTGGTGTCCCTGATCGAGTGTGGCTCTTCAGGAGTGTGCGTGTCACCTTCTCAGTGGTGTGATGGAGTGAGTGACTGCCCCAACGGGGAGGATGAAACGCGCTGTGGTGAGTGACAGCAGTCAAGTGTTTGGGATGCTGCCTTTTGATTTGAGCGGGGTGTGTGCAAAACTAATGTTGGCTATGGAATGAGCAGTCATCGTTGACTTCTCAGTAAACCTCAGGTGATAACATAAACGAGATGATCTTCAGTCAGGCTTGTCTTTTTCCATGTATTTTGCATTCCTTGTTCTCTCTGTAATTCTTCAGCTAGGTACTTCATAACTCCTTTGTGTAAGAAAGCCTGGCCTGGTCATTGTTTGTGATTGAAAAGATTCCAAGGGAAGCTAGAGAATGCAAACCTGGAGGTAGAAGGTGGAGACGTTGATTTATAGATTCCAAAGGTGTGGTATCTTTTTTCTGGCACCTGTGCCATGCTGGAAAACTCTACCTGTGCTCTTGGTCTCTCTGTGTGAACTTTTATCTGCACAAGCCTCATGCAGGGTTAGCATTTTCTGGCCTGTGCTCCAGAGCTGTTCCTCTCCATTTGATTGAATAATGGGCTCTTGGAGAAGCTTGTTCAAGCTGCTCTTTTGCTTGAACTGTTTTATATTAAATTCTTGTGCAAATAAATACGTAATGGGGCATGGAATGTCAGAGTTAATTGTTCCTTGTTGCATTCTTCCTCTGCAAGAAGAAATTTTTATGATACAAGAGGAAGTATAGTACAATAGATTATATTTTATTTGTGCACAGTATGTGATATGTTAAGAAATAAGTGGTTGTGTAGGTAAAAGATTGAACATTGGAATATTTCTCATGGTAGAATATGAGAGAGAATTTTGAGCATCAAAGCTGAAATGAAAGGATGAACCCTATCTTGTACACTTGCATTTTAATACTCATAGTTGTTTTAAATTGCCTTTCACAAAAAGAATTAAGTCATTGCCATGTTTCTGTCTCCTGGATATTTATTCAGTTTGAGTAGAAGACAGCATTTAATTAACATCAGTTCATACACAGTAATGAATATTATGGGTAACAATCCTTCTAAGTAGACAAAGAACAGTAATATAGTGTGTGATGTTCTTGGTTTCTTTTTCCCCCCCCTTTCTTCCTTTTCTGGCAGTTAGACTTTTCGGACCAAATTTTATCCTGCAAGTTTATTCCCCTGTCAGCAAATCCTGGTATCCTGTTTGTGAAGATGACTGGAATGACGACTATGGGAGGATTGCATGTAAAGACATGGGCTACAGCATGTAAGTCCAACCTTCATCAGCCTTTGCACATATACCGAAAGGTTAAGATTTCCCTTCACATTTTTAAAAACATACCTGAGACAAAAAGCAGCTGGCAGTCTAGCTCTTGTGAATCTAGGTGGGTCTGATGCTATCAGTGGAGGCTGTTGCAGAATCAAAAGGGAATGTTGCCCCAACAAGTGCACGGGCCATAGTCACCTGCAGTGGGGTCACTTGTATCCACCATGTTAATTTATTCTAGATGTTTCTCGGGTCATTTTAATTGCTCAGTGACATCCAGTCTGACTCAACCTGCCATCACGAGTATTACACAGAAAGCCTTGAGATTCAGAGGACACACCACCAGCTCTGTGGAAGAAAGAGAAGGATTAGAGGCGACCTAATTGTGGCCTTTCTTGTGAAGGGAGCCCACAAGAAACATGGACTTTTTGCAAGAGCATGGAGCTACAGGACAAGGGGGAAGGGTTTCAAACTGACAAATAGTAGGGTTAGGTTAGATATTAGAAAAAAATTATTTACTGTGAGGGTGTTGAGGCCCTAGAATAGGTTGCTCAGAGAAGCTGTGGATGCTCCATCCCTGGAAGGGTTCAAGGCTCAATGGAGTTCTGAGCAACCTGGTCTAGTGGTAGGTTCCCTGCCCACATCAGGGAGGTGGGAACTCGATGATCTTTAAGGTTCATTTCCAATCCAAACCATGATAAGATCACTGTAAACATCTGTGGCCCTGAATGCTGCCCATGTTCTCCCCGGGTAATGTTGCAGCCTAAAATTCCTCTGTGGTTGAAGTATTCGATGTTGCCTCTATTTGATACAGTTGGAAACTCCTGTCTTCAGCTGTGCCTGGAGCAACAGACGGAGTGAATTTTTTGAGGCAGGCAGAACTTGTGTGTGCCCACACTGCACCATGGTGCTCTGAATGCAAGTCTCTGAACCAGCAGTGACCGTGGTAGTAGTTCCAATTCCAGGCCAGAAGCAAGAAAAGCTCATCTGGAAAACCTGGCAGAGGAGCGACACGTGCTGCCCTTCTCATTGTCCCAGTGAAACGTGGCTGTCACCTGAACTTTGCTGTGCTGTGTTAATGTACATTCATTTCATATGTACATTCATTTCATATTTCCCTGTTAAATGAGGTTGAGCATTTCTACTGTGCAATGGATGAAAATATTATTTTAATGTAGTAACTGTCTGGTGACAAAATGGAACTTGACAAATGTTTAAGGAATCCGAGTCTCTGGCACTGTACTGCACCGCTGTATTTACTTAGAAATAAAAATAAATATTTTTGGTGTTGTCATGTCAGAGGTTCTGGCTTGGCACAGCTTGTTGTTACTTGTTTGAAAACTGAAACTACTGAGTTTTCTAATGGACTTTCTCTTTGGCAGGGATACGTACTACTATAGTCGTGGAGTAGAACCTGAAGTCAGCTTTAAAAGCTACATGAAGCTGAACACAAGTGCTGGGAATATAGACTTGTACAAAAAGCTGTACAGCAGGTATCTTTGTTTAATACAAACCTCTTTGCTTTTATCAAGGGTCTTTTTAGCTGTTGTAAGAGGTGTAGCTTCTGCCTGCAGCATTATGCAAGCACATCTTCCAGCAGGGATTGTTGGAGGGAAAGAGACTTTGGTTTTAATCTGATTACAGTAACTGCTCTCCACTCTGTTTAAGAACACAACTTCCTTTCTTTTCATGCTTCTTCTCGTCTTTCAGAAGAAAAGATCACACAGAATCACAGAATCAGTAAGGTTGGAAAAGACCACAGAGATCATCAAGTCCAACCTATCACCTGTTACCTAATCTAATCTAGTCAAACCTGTTGCCTAACCTGTTGCCATCCTGCTACCAAAGATATCCCATCCTGTTCCCTCCTTGCTCTCTAGAAAGTTGTCATGTCAAAGGTACTTCTCTGAGGCTCTTTGACCATCAGCAGGAGTTTCTGTATGGTGACAATAGCTATGAGCTGTAGCACATACACAACAGCTAGTGCAGCTATTTTTTTTTTTTTTGTCACGAGAACACACAACATGCAAAAATTGATCTTTCACTGTGGAAAGCATAATTTTTGTTCTCATTAAACAGCTCCAAAGTGTCTAGTTTCAAAACCTTCAGACTGCTGTGCCTGCAAATTTCCTGTGGCTCCCTTGTTTAGATGCTTCAACAACTACTTCATAAATCGGCTCAGCTTTTTCTCATGCTGTTCTTCATCTTGCTCCTCAGTAGGCTCACGAACCTTTTGAACTGGCATATTTAGTCTTCCACATGACTGCTCTGGTGAAGGCAAGGAGTGGTGGAGGCCAAATGGTTGCTGGTAGGGTAGCTGGAAAGAGGGAAAATAGGAGGGACCCCTCAGCAGGAAGGTGAGGCTGAAGGCAGGGCACTTAGCTGGAAAGGGCAGGAAGCAGCTGGCGGGAGGTAACTGAGCTCATCATTTCCTTCACTGGGTGCCTGAGATGATGTTCGGTTTTTTATTTCTCCTGCAGTGATTTCTGTGCATCAGGAAATGTGGTTTCTCTGCGCTGCATTGGTAAGTCACTGTGGTTTTCACACTTCTGCTGGTTCATGCTGTAAAGTGCTCTGGCTGGGAAATCCTTCTGAATCTGCATAAAAACCTGCTGTGTTTGGAGGGGCAAGTGATTTAACTCTGGTTCTCAAGTTTCAAAATGTGCAGTTTAAAGGGGCAGGGTGGGAGAGGAGACAAGGAGGATGTTGGATCCCCAGTTGCTTTTGTCTTTGCTGCCACTGATTCCTTTAAATGACTTGCATGTGGTGGAGCTCTATATCCCTCACTCAGAGCCCTGTTGGGATGTCTGTGGCACCTTTGCTCTCCAAGATGCAGCCCTTGGGTGGGCAGTGCCTTTTTGGTGGTGGTGGATGTTGTGAGGAGTCTTCTGGCTGTTGGCTGCTTTGTGGCATGACACAGAGTCACAGAATATGCCGAGTTGGAAGGGACTCGCAAGGATCATCGAGTCCAACTCCTGGCCCTGCACAGGATCATCCCTAAGAGTCACACCATGTGCTTGGGAGAATCATCCAAATGCTTCTTGAGCTCTGGCAGCCTTGGTGCTCTGACCACTGCCCTGGGGAGCCTGTTCAGTGCCCAACCACCCTCTAGGGGAAGAACCTTCTCCTAATTACAACCTGACACAACTCCAGGCCATTCCCTGGCTTCTGTCCCTGGCCCCCACATAGCAGAGATCAGGGCTGGTCCCTCCTCTTCCCCTCATGAGGAAGGTGTCACTGCAGTGAGGTCTTCCCTCAGTCTCCTCCAGGTGAACACACCAAGTGCCCTCAGCTGCTCCTCAGATGTTTTCCCTCTAGGCCCTCCTTTGGACACTCTCTAATGGCTTAATATCTTTTGTATATTGCAGTGACCAAAACTGGTACGTGTCTTGCCAAAGATGCGTGAAAGCTGTAAAGAATCACTGGATTATAATTTATGGTGAACCAAGGGCAGCAGCTGCCAAATGATGTTTGCAATTTGATGGGGGTCTAGGCTACGGGAGAAGTGGGATCTCAGTGTCAGGGCAGGAGCCTGAGCTGTGGCATATCCAACACCAGCAGTACAGAGGTGAAGAATCCATCTTCCACCTGGCTCTTTAACTAATGCCTGTGTGTGTGATTGACTCCTTAGAGTGCGGGGTGTCCAGCAAGAGCGTGAGTATCATGAACAGGATCGTGGGTGGCAGCGGGGCCGTGCTGGGGCAGTGGCCGTGGCAGGTCAGTCTCCACGTGCAGGGCACCCACGTCTGTGGAGGCTCCATCATCACCCGCCAGTGGATCGTGACGGCGGCACACTGCGTGGAAGGGTGAGTCCCAGCCAAGCCACTGGTTCTTTGTGCACCCCTCAGTTGCCTGTTTTCCTTGCTTCAACCTGAAATGCACAAATTTATGAGAGTCTCCCATTTTTCTGCTTTAAAACTCACATGCAGGTATGAGGTACAGTATTTTGTCATAATATCAGTGTGGACTTGAAGTATTAAGGCAATATTTGTTCTGGAGGAGGCTGTCTGCAGATCGTCTTGCGTGAAAGTCTTATTTTACACGTTAAAGGTGGAGATTAAATGGGATGGTGATGTTGGGTACAGATACCTACCCAATTTCAGATATAAATTCAAGGCAACAAAATTAACATGAGACCAGTACAACGTTTTCATGATGTTGAATCACACTGTGAGAAAACCCAAAGGAAACAGAAAAGAAAAAAAAAAAATTCCCAAGCCCTCAAATATTACACTACTGTAGATACGATCAACTGAAAGTTACCTGTACCATTTATTTCCTCATATCTTCATGCCACAGGGTAGTAAAATCCAAGACAGTATTAAATGTAGATTTATCCCTATCCAAGGAGCAATTTATGTGGCCATCAGCAAGAAAAATTGCTGGTGCTTTGTACATTTTTAACCTGTAAAGGAGAGTTGAGGGTGCTGTGGTACCTTGTGTAAAGTGACAGAATATGTTTGAAATGTGGCTGCCTCTGTTGGAAGGAAAAACCCACAAAGCAAAACATTTTTAATGTTGGTTGGCTGGATCACAGTTTGAGGCTAAGGCAAGGAAAAATATCTTTGTCCATAACCTTGAGAAAGGAATGCAAATGTTTATTTTTATGTGGTGATCTTACCCCTACTTTGTTGTACGATTTGAGCTCTGTAGCGTGCAAAAGCTTTGGGAATGGCAACCAAGCTGTAACTGGCACAAACCTGGTTTTCAGTCTTGATTTGTGTTTCTTTGGAGGTGGGATGACTTGCAGGCAGTACTGCCTTGGCAGTTCTCGTGGAGGGAGTTTTAACACTTGTGGGAAGTTTTCTATTAGGCGTTTGTGAACTGTGCTGGAGCACAAGAAGCTACTTAAATTGCATCTAGTAAGTGTGCTTAACATTTAAAAAAACCTGACCCAAACCCCTGGCATTTTAAAGATAGTGAAATTGCTTCACTAGATTGTGTCTTTACTAATTCTGGCTTCTGCTGCCCTGCATGCTCTGGGTGGAGCAGGTGAGTGATACCACTGACATGTGAGACCTCAGGAATAACTGCTTGATCCCTCAGCCATGGAAATCAATAGACTTCAGTGTTTCAGTCTCAGTCTTAATTTGTTGTGCTGAGTGAAGTAGGAGCACGGACAGTGATACTTAACCCATTTTGAAGATTTTTTGGATATATTTATGAAATAACAGTCAAACTTTCCTGAAGTTAGGTGTCTTCAGAAATGCATTCTGGGTCACATGTACATTTGACTACAATTCCTGAAGGCAATTTTTTGAGGGTCATAATTCTTATCTTGTTACCAAATCAAACCTTCTAACCTTTCTTTTTTCTGTAGGCGATTTTCTGACCCTCACAGCTGGAGGGTTTATGCTGGGATCCTGAATCAGGATGAGATGATCTTTAGAAGTGGATACAGAGTGCAACAGATTATTTCCCACCCGGACTATGACACAGATTCTAAAGACAATGATGTTGCCCTTATGAAGTTGGAGTCACCACTGACTTTTACGGGTATGTATTCTGTTCTTCTTAAGGTAAAAATCCAATGGCAATGAGCGCATCTTTTTAAACTTCTGAATTTCATCAAGAAATCACTGTAGGTACTTGCGGGAAGAACACAAAATGTGGGTAGAGGCACCTTAGAGGTAGGGTAGAGGTAGAGACAGAGGGAACAGCCTCTGCTTTCCTAAGTGGGATTTATTTAAATCTATTACATGGGTAGGGAGTTTATCTCAGCAATGTACGTTTACCCCAGAATGCTGCATGTGCAAACAAATACTATATGTGCAGTGGTGGAGGAGCTGACTAAATCCTAAACCCAGTTGTGTCCAATAATGAAAAAACCCAACCCCAGAACCAAACATTTTAAGAAGTATTCATGAACATAGATTGTTTGTAAGCAAGGAGTACAAAACAGAGGACAAATCATGATTTAAACTTCAAGTGCCTTTGTATTTCAGTGCATCAGTTGAAAGCAACTAGAAGTTCTCTGGAAGGGATTTTCTGCTGCTGAGAGCAGGGAGTGTCTTTTTACCCGGTTTTTGTGCTGCACACTTCTTGTATGTACAAGCATTGAATCCTGCTCGCACTGAGATTATTTTCAGTGGAGTTTTGCAACGAGAATGCAGAGCTGTCTAAAATTTTTCTTCTTTTTTTGTTCTCTACTGATCAGAAGAGCTGGTGTTAATTGTTCTAGTTAGACTGGATTGAGCTAGAACTGTTAACTGCTGTTCCTCACTCTGAGGTGAGGATTAGTCAGATTTGAGGTGAAGATTAGGTGTGTTTGAGGTGAAGGTTAATCAGATTTGAAGTGAAGATTATGTAGCCCTCAGGGACAGGGCAGCTGGTAAACTTTGTGCTGCTGTCATGCATTGCTCACCTGCAGGGTGAGTACAGAGAAAATGCACAGTGTGTTAAGTGGTGGTCGTGCTAAGGTATTTCATGTGCATTTATTTTGAGTCATGTCTGGACATCTGGTATCACAGGTGTTACTCTGTTTGTTTTGCAGAAAATGTGCAGCCAGTTTGTCTGCCTAATCCCGGAATGATGTTCCAGCCTAATCAGCAGTGCTGGATATCAGGGTGGGGAGCAGAGTACCAAGGAGGTAAAGAGTGGCTGTGGAATATATTGGTGTTCTGCATAAACTAGTCCTGCCCTCTTCAGCCTGTGTGATGCTTATTCTAATTTCGTTTTCATGTGTTTGTGCATATTTCAATTTCAGGTAAAACATCAAATAACTTGAATTACGTTTCGGTGCCTTTAATAGAACGTTCGAGGTGTAATTCTATCTTTATCTACAATGGCATGATTTTGCCCACGATGATCTGTGCTGGAGATCTAGCAGGAGGAGTTGATTCCTGTCAGGTAATTATTCCTAATTAACACCTAATAATGATCTGATGATTTCTGTGGTCTTGCTAGCAAACTTTTAAAATTATCTGTCTGTCTATCTATCTCAAACAACCTCTATGCCCCCCAGAGTTTAAAAATTCACTTACTATGTGTTTTGGCTTCTGTTCCCTTTTGTGGTGCATCCCTCTAAAAGGGAGAGCTTTCATTTCATCTTCTGAATAGCTGCCTGTGCTGAGTTGTCACAGAATACCCAGAGGGTGAGGCAGTTCTTATTAATGCTTCAAGGATGGCTTGTTATCTGGTACCTGAAAGTGATCAAATGTTCTCTGTAATCACAGCATTATTGTCAATATTATATTATTAACTGCAGCATTTTACTTGTGAACAAGGAAGTCAATAATGCTGATCTTACCTGGGGCTCTGGGCAGATAATTATCATCCCTACTGCAATCAGACATCATTTAATACCAAAATTGCCATCTCATTTTGTTTTAATGACACACTAAAATGGTGGTTACCTTTTTTTTGAAACTTAACCTGTATTCCTAAAGTGAAATGGATTGTGTCTTTCCTGGTGGCCAGGTCATTAATAATTTGTTTGTCTTCTGTGCAGGGTGACAGTGGAGGCCCACTAGTGACCAACAAAAACTCTGTGTGGTGGCTGGTTGGAGATACCAGCTGGGGGACTGGCTGTGCTACTCCCAATAAACCTGGAGTCTATGGGAATATGACTGTGTTTACAGACTGGATTTATAAAAATATGCAGGTAAAAGATTTGGATTTTTTTTTTGGTAATTTTACATGCGACCAAATTCTGAAACGTGATTTAATTTTAAAAAATAAATAAGTGTGACTTGTGTGCTAATTAAGTTGTTCTGTTGGGAAGCATCCAAGTAATTGATAAAATAGAACTTGAACCTTTGTTTTTTGTTTGTTTTGTCTTTTAAACAGGCAAACAGATGACAACACTGTCTGTCCTTGCTGATCCATGTTTCTGAGGACAGGAATAAGTGAAGCCACGGGTGCCTGAGATATTTATTCACTTTGCAACTGATTTATTTTTTTTCTCTTTGAATTTTCTTTTTAAAAATAACATGAAGGATTGCACACTTGGTTCTGTACTGGCTACAGTGACTGATGTTAATCAGTGAAGGATTATCACAATGAGTGCCTTTCTTCTCCTTGTGGTGCCTGGCAGAAAGTAATTCTGTCAACTTCTTGCTGAAATGTCTCATTAGTTGAGTAACTTTCATTTGATAATCACGTACAGGATTGTAATGGCAATTTAAATCACAATTCAATTTAAGATTTTTGTAGCAAGATGCTGAGAGAGTTGGTTTAGTAGTCTTTTAAATTAAATGTTAAATAATGTGGATGTTGAATCTCTGAGCTGCTGGTTGGCAATTTAAAAAGAAATTAATGTGTTTTTTAGTATAGAACCATAGAATGTTTTGGGTTGGAAGGGACCTTGAAGATCAACCCCTGCCATGGGCAGGGACACCTTCTTCTACATCAAGTTCCTCAGAGCCCCATCCAACCTGGCCTTGAGCACTTCCAGGGATGGGGCAGCCACAGCTTCTCTGGGCAACCTGTGCCAGCACCTCACCACCCTCACACGGGAGAATTTCTTCCTAAAATCTAATCTAAACCTGCCCTCTTTTAATGACATCAATACTCCTTGCCATGGCACTACATGCCCTTTTTCAAGTCCCTCTCCAGCTCTCCTGGAGCCCCTTTAGGCACAGGAGGGGGCTCTAAGGTCTCCCTGGAGCCTTCTCTTCTCCGGGCTGAACATCCCCAGCCTGTCCTCTCAGCAGAGGTGCTCCAGCTCCTGGGTCACCTCTGTGGCCTCCTCTGGACTTGCTCCAACAGGTCCATGTGGGGGGATCCCAGAGCTGGATGCAGCACTCTGGGTGGGGTCTCAGGAGTGTTTATGTACGAAGGGAATTTTTCATGCACTACAGTAGAGGCACAGGGGAAAAAACCCAAACAACTGTATAATCAGGTAGTTACAAATCCTCAGGATCTCAACACAGTGGTCACCCAAGTCAGATTGTTCCAAGTGACAGCATTCTGACTGACTCAGTAATTAAAAGTGCTGTTCTGCCTTGAGCTGCTCTGAACCCAAAAAGGGCAAGACCTGCCATCAGCTCTCGGAGGACGGAGGCTGTGGAGAGGGACGGAGGCTGTGGAGAGGGACGGAGGCTGTGGAGAGGGATGCTCCAGAGCTGTAGCAGGAAGTGGTGAGTTAAGTGTCCCAGGGACAGGCTGTGCATGTCGAGGTTGACTCTTGAACTCTCGCTGCTGTGAAAGGCAAAGGGCAAACTTTTTCGGCAGTCCTGTGTTGCAAGACCTCGGGTTGCAGACACACAGACGAGAGACTGGATATTTTATACAAAGAAACACAAACCTGCGTTTCTGTATGACCAGATGAACTACCTCATTTATTAAATTTGGCTTCTGATTCCTGAGAGCTCTCCTTTTGTATCTGCCTGTATGTTTTTAGCAAAACGTGATTAATATCTGAGTGCCAGCTCAGCTAGGATTTTGAAAATAATTTATAATTGTCATACAGAGGATCAAAAAGCCATATCAAGTCACTTTGTTAAGAAGGATAAATCTTTATTGAATGAAATGACTCCACTAGACTTTTGTTTCCTCTTTTGGTACTGAAATGTAATTATCTTACATGTAAACACTGCACCAAATAAATTTTTTTTTTTACAAGTAGTTTTCCTTAGTAGTGCTTGATATCTGTGTGCTTGGATTTTTTTGGAAGCAGTTACTGGATTCAGTGTCCTTTGAGAATCTGATTTTAAAAAAGCAACGAACAAAAAACCAAGGCAAGAAAAACAAGAGAGTGATGGAAGAGATTGTTTTAATTCCACTATTTCAGGTTCTTGAGCAAACTTAGGGAAAGGGAGCTGGATGTCATGGAGTGTTGAATGTCTGTGGTGGCTGAGTCTTAGGAAATCACACTTGACTTGTGAAACTGAATTAAATAATGAAGTTTAGCCTACAGACAGTGACTTGAGGGAGTCACACCCCATTTTGTTATTACACTTCACACTGCCTCAAGCAATATGTACCTGCCTCTCTTCTTTAGGTGTGAGATTGGTATTTTCAATAGCTCACGTAAATCAAGGGTGCCTTGAGGGATACCATGATAAACTCAATGAGTTTAAAATACCTTCAAATCAGAAATTGTCATTATGATATCAGTTTGGGCTTTTTAATGGCTTCTGACCTGCACCGCTGTAAATCCATAGTAAGCAGAATAGTGTAGTGAGATGTGGACAACTGGCTGAAATGATGACCAGAGTTCAGGAAGGTGTGTGCTGTAGTGGGGTGCATGCNTGTCTCATTAGTTGAGTAACTTTCATTTGATAATCACGTACAGGATTGTAATGGCAATTTAAATCACAATTCAATTTAAGATTTTTGTAGCAAGATGCTGAGAGAGTTGGTTTAGTAGTCTTTTAAATTAAATGTTAAATAATGTGGATGTTGAATCTCTGAGCTGCTGGTTGGCAATTTAAAAAGAAATTAATGTGTTTTTTAGTATAGAACCATAGAATGTTTTGGGTTGGAAGGGACCTTGAAGATCAACCCCTGCCATGGGCAGGGACACCTTCTTCTACATCAAGTTCCTCAGAGCCCCATCCAACCTGGCCTTGAGCACTTCCAGGGATGGGGCAGCCACAGCTTCTCTGGGCAACCTGTGCCAGCACCTCACCACCCTCACACGGGAGAATTTCTTCCTAAAATCTAATCTAAACCTGCCCTCTTTTAATGACATCAATACTCCTTGCCATGGCACTACATGCCCTTTTTCAAGTCCCTCTCCAGCTCTCCTGGAGCCCCTTTAGGCACAGGAGGGGGCTCTAAGGTCTCCCTGGAGCCTTCTCTTCTCCGGGCTGAACATCCCCAGCCTGTCCTCTCAGCAGAGGTGCTCCAGCTCCTGGGTCACCTCTGTGGCCTCCTCTGGACTTGCTCCAACAGGTCCATGTGGGGGGATCCCAGAGCTGGATGCAGCACTCTGGGTGGGGTCTCAGGAGTGTTTATGTACGAAGGGAATTTTTCATGCACTACAGTAGAGGCACAGGGGAAAAAACCCAAACAACTGTATAATCAGGTAGTTACAAATCCTCAGGATCTCAACACAGTGGTCACCCAAGTCAGATTGTTCCAAGTGACAGCATTCTGACTGACTCAGTAATTAAAAGTGCTGTTCTGCCTTGAGCTGCTCTGAACCCAAAAAGGGCAAGACCTGCCGTCAGCTCTCGGAGGACGGAGGCTGTGGAGAGGGACGGAGGCTGTGGAGAGGGACGGAGGCTGTGGAGAGGGATGCTCCAGAGCTGTAGCAGGAAGTGGTGAGTTAAGTGTCCCAGGGACAGGCTGTGCATGTCGAGGTTGACTCTTGAACTCTCGCTGCTGTGAAAGGCAAAGGGCAAACTTTTTCGGCAGTCCTGTGTTGCAAGACCTCGGGTTGCAGACACACAGACAAGAGACTGGATATTTTATACAAAGAAACACAAACCTGCGTTTCTGTATGACCAGATGAACTACCTCATTTATTAAATTTGGCTTCTGATTCCTGAGAGCTCTCCTTTATGTATCTGCCTGTATGTTTTTAGCAAAACGTGATTAATATCTGAGTGCCAGCTCAGCTAGGATTTTGAAAATAATTTATAATTGTCATACAGAGGATCAAAAAGCCATATCAAGTCACTTTGTTAAGAAGGATAAATCTTTATTGAATGAAATGACTCCACTAGACTTTTGTTTCCTCTTTTGGTACTGAAATGTAATTATCTTACATGTAAACACTGCACCAAATAAATTTTTTTTTTTTACAAGTAGTTTTCCTTAGTAGTGCTTGATATCTGTGTGCTTGGATTTTTTTGGAAGCAGTTACTGGATTCAGTGTCTGAAGTCCTTTGAGAATCTGATTTTAAAAAAGCAATGAACAAAAAACCAAGGCAAGAAAAACAAGAGAGTGATGGAAGAGATTGTTTTAATTCCACTATTTCAGGTTCTTGAGCAAACTTAGGGAAAGGGAGCTGGATGTCATGGAGTGTTGAATGTCTGTGGTGGCTGAGTCTTAGGAAATCACACTTGACTTGTGAAACTGAATTAAATAATGAAGTTTAGCCTACAGACAGTGACTTGAGGGAGTCACACCCCATTTTGTTATTACACTTCACACTGCCTCAAGCAATATGTACCTGCCTCTCTTCTTTAGGTGTGAGATTGGTATTTTCAATAGCTCACGTAAATCAAGGGTGCCTTGAGGGATACCATGATAAACTCAATGAGTTTAAAATACCTTCAAATCAGAAATTGTCATTATGATATCAGTTTGGGCTTTTTAATGGCTTCTGACCTGCACCGCTGTAAATCCATAGTAAGCAGAATAGTGTAGTGAGATGTGGACAACTGGCTGAAATGATGACCAGAGTTCAGGAAGGTGTGTGCTGTAGTGGGGTGAATGCTGTACCACAGAAATCAGCCAGCAGCTGCGGTTTCCTGTCACAGAGTCAGCTATGACACTTTTTGTCATTTCTAGCCTGAAGAAAAGACTTCTCTTGCAAGAATCTTGCAAATTGCTACATGACACGCTGGTATAAGCACATATCTTTTCTAGCTGAATGCAGACATTACTTTTGCTGCACAAAGCACAGCTTTGCCCATTAAATTAAATCCTCCGTATGAAAGATGTCATGAACACAGTGTGCAGTGATACATATGAAAGAGCTTTTGGAGAGGTTCTCCTTGCCGTGGGGAGGGGAAGGAAAAAGGCAGCAAACCAGAGGCTGAGACACCCTTCTAATGTTTAACATCCTGGGTAGGTTAATCCATTTTGGGCATTCAAATCCTGCCATCTATTGGATTGCCTGTCCCAAAATTTCAGGCGATGCGCCAGGCATCCAAGAGGAAGAGCCTATTAGCCTTTCTCTGCAAATAGGAGAATTGAAAGAGGAGACTCAGCAGAGCCGATGGCATCCTGTGGATGTACTGATCAGATGAAGTAAACCATTCTTTTCCTTCTAGGCTGGAACTGCTTCATGCTCACCATGTGCTCCCTCTCTACCTGCTGGACTGGGAGTTGAACAGTGGTGACACTTTGCAGAGTCACCTTTCAGGTGATGGCAGGAAAGGCAACAACCACAGCAAGACAAAAACACAAAGGGCATCGTGGGAGTGGGGTTTGTGCAGTAAGTTTCATTGAGGGACGTTAGACACGTAATTTGATTTCTAGAGTATGTGCATTATACAGCTCCCATCCTTAAAAAAAAAGCACACAAAAAGACGTAGCTGTCAGAGAAATAGCTTTTTAATAATTATTTTAATGCTTGTACAGAGTTCATACAGCAAAAAATGGGATAACATTTGTTTAATCACAACTCCCCCAGTGGAGCCCTTCACATAAAGGTAGCTGTTAGGACTGATAGTGGAAAATAAAGCAGAGTTAAGTGCTAGAAATTAGTGTGGAAGGTCTGGGCTGACATTACATTTTTAAGGGATTTTACAGAATTAATAATGCCAGAAAACGAGTAAATACAGTAATCCCTTGAGTGTCCCAGGGGGGGTCAGTTCCAGAAAGATGCTGCTATAAGCGAAATCTGCAAAGCAGCGGTAAGTATGGTAAATAGGCTAAATACGGTAAAGATGCAGAAAAATCCTCTGCGATGTATTGAACCCGTGAATGGTGACTCGCGACATAGCAAGGGATTACTACTTCTGAAAACCAGAAATTAGCGCAAGCTGAACTCTCTCAGGTACTGAGAGGCTTTGGAGAGACGATCAACTTGGTGCCTGAGACAGTTCCTAAGTTTAGCAGCTTCACCGTCCTCCTCCAGGAGAAGGTTTAACTTTTCTTTTTCTTGCAAAAGATAGAGCATCCTGGTCTGCACGTTATCTCCAAAGTCATGAACGATAGAAGACAGGATGATCAGAGGTATCTGGTTGGAGAGGCGTTTACTTGCTCCCTGCAAGATGGGGGAGAAAAAAAGGCAAAATACATACTAGTTTCCCAAAAAGGAACTGAAATAAGAAGGTCTGAGAAGATAATCTGGTAAAAAGTGGTATCAGGGTTTTAAAACATTGGATTGAGTTACTGTTCAAGAAGTGAGTACTACTATGAACTAAAAAAATGTTTGCATTTAATCTCTGTGCCTAAATAGCTAAAAATTAAGAGTTACTGGAATGTCAGCTGTTGCTTTTTTCCCTCAGCAAACTAAAGCCAAGGCAGGCTGTTCACTACTTAGCTCTGCCAGCTCTTATTGGTACGAGTTACAGGAGGACATACCTGACAAAGAGAATTTGTGAGTAATTTCTGCTGTCAAACTCATCTTCACTGAATGCTACCCATACATTATGGTGCAGGAAATCAAAGAGCTCTTTTTCCCAAAGCTGGTAAATGCCTGTATTTAGATGCTGTTGCTGGTGTGGTTATCCTTTTAAGTGTAAGACAGCTCTGGAGTAAGATTTAGCCTTAAGGGAAAATGCCCTCAGCAGTAATGAGACCAGACTGTGCCTGCTTTACACGTAGTGATTTCTCCATGTGATAATTTCCTGTCTAACCTGACCAACTGCCTGGTCAAGTTGTTGAGGCAAAATGATACAGATTGACCTAGAAGAGCCTGTGGGGCCCTTTTCCCAGAGACATCTGCAGGATTTTTGGGCTCAGCTGGTGCTCCTGGGTCATGGGAAGCTCAAAACCTCTTCCACATTGGAGGGAGGCGATTCCAGCCCTCCTGGTGCCAAGTGAGCATTTGTGCCTGTGTTATTGGCTGCAATTGATAGGTGATGTCTTCCCTGATTTTTTTATAACACCTGACTTGAAAATGACCGTGGAAGACCAGGTAGAGGCACTTTTCATTTATAGGTCCTATAGACAGCCCATTTCCAGAGAAAGTCTAAGGTGTTTCTGACTTTAGATACCTCTGGAGCTCTGTGGCTATAAATCTTTTGTGGATGAGGCTGAACTCAAGCTGAAAAATACCCAAGACTAGAGGTTTAGTTTATAGTTTGCAGAGATCTAGTGAACAGCAAGCAATTTGGCTGAGTCAGTTAAAGCACTTACTGAGCCTACTTATTCTCTACCGACCCTGTGAGAGAGCCCAGGTGCTTTAAACATCAGCGTTTTTCTGGAGCAAAACTCTACCCAGAATCTTGACAGTCCTGTCATAGGCGACAGAGTTTCATGCCTGCCATTTTCAAGGGCCATGGTCCCTGAAGAGCTTCCATCTAATTCAAATTGTATTTGGCCTTGGGTATGTCCTATGGAGACTTTTTTTTTACTGTTCAACATCTTTATCGATGACATAGACGAGGGAATTCAATCCATCATTAGCAAGTNTTAGGAAGCGGTTTTTCACAGAGAGAGTAATTGCATATTGGAATGGGCTGCCCAGGGAGGTGGTGGAGTCGCCATCCCTGGAAGTGTTTAAGAGAAGACTGGACGAGGAGCTTAGTGACATGGTCTAGCTGGTCTAGCTGGGGGGTGAGGGCTGGATGACCCTGGGCCCCCTCCGGCCCAGAGTGGCCTGCTAGACTGTGAGGCATCTAGGTTGTTATTATACTCTGGGATGTGCTCTTGGTCGCTGTACGGGTATTAGATGGTGAGTTGGACTAGATGATCCTTGTGGGTCCCTTCCAACTCATAATTTTCTGTGATTCTGTGATTCTGTGAAAATGGCTCTTATGGCATTTAAAAAATACATTTAACTAGCATGTAAGTCATACATGTTATAGCAGTGAGTATAACAAGGTGGGATGGAAGTGCTTATACAGTTCTGCCTTTGTCTCTTGCTCTCTGAAAGCAAATGTTTTTTTTCTCCATCAGCCTGAGAAGCCTGAACATTTAATTGCAGGAATTTGTCAAAACCTTGCTATTAGAATTCAAAGTGAGCTGCCATCTACATTACTGCATTATTGATACGGAGCTTTCTGAGGGAGTTTTGTGACAAAGGAAATTCTAATACTGCGTGTTCTCTTTCCTCTCTTTCTCTAACATGATCCTTTGTTAAAACATCCCGTTTTTCTTCAAAGACTTAACTTCTGGGGAGCTATCTGCAATGCAGCAGATGCAATCTCATCTCTACAGACAGCTGATCCGTTTAACTTGACATTTTATAATCACTCCTCTAGTCCCATTAGTTCAGGTTCTGACTGCAAGCCATTTCTGCGTTTCAAGCAGAACCCCCCATCTCCCTCACCCTGTGGGCTTTTCTGGGCTGCAGTGAGCGCACTCCCACAGCCCAAACCCCGCACCGCTCCCCCCCCCATCCCTCCCCAACCCCGGTGATCAGGCCGGGCAGCCCCTGCGGACACCACACCGGGGTTGGGGCAGGGAGGGCGCGCGGTGCAGGAGTGTGCGTTTCTGCAGCTTGCAATGGCGTTTAGAGCCCTGCGGCAACATGCCCCGATCCCTGACCGGTCTCCTGTGTGCTCCACTGAGACCCAGCGCAGCACTGCCACACGACATGCCATTCATTGTTACTAAAAGCCCAGTCAAAACCCAGGTAGTGCTGGCTCTACTAGGACTGGTGGATGTTAATGGAAAAGAAACTCCAATACCAACGCCCCCCCCACCCCCTGCCATAAGCTGCATGGGGTGTTGCAATGTTGCAAAGTTAAGGTTCTTCCAGGCTCCAAGAATGCCGACCAGAGCTCAGGGACACCCCTTCCCCGCCACGGAGGCAGGGCAAGCGTGCACGGGCTGGGGCGCGGCCACTGGGGCCGGCACGAGCACTGGGGCTGGGCCAGGGGGCGGGGAGCAGCGGCGCGGGGTTTGGGCTGTGAGCACACACGGTCACAGCAGCCGCTCAGAAACAGTTCCCTTTGCTCGCCTGTGCCGAGACAGACCACAGGAAGGAGCAGAAAATTGTCCGCAGCGGTCCAGAGTGCCGGGGGAGGGGGGGGCGCGAAGCAATGGGCGTGGCCTGCATGCATATTAATGACCTGCACTTCTTTGCGAGTTTAGCTTTTCGCGAGACCCATGGCCTGTCCCATTCCTCGCGAAGGGCAGGGTATAAATGTATTTGAAAACCGTGGAGAAAGCAATCCTAGGACTGTTGCTTCCTTTGTTGGAGAGAGCAGCTGACGATGCATCAGTAACTTCAAATTACAGGGCCAAGGGCTCTTCCCCATCCTGTCCACTCCTCCAAGGTGGTTAGTAACTATCCTTTCCTCCTCACAACACTTATTCCCATAGAAAATCCAGCAAGAGAGCACTGTATGGATGTGGGGCTGTGTAGGGGGGGCAGGGAGTCACTCCCTTCTCTGTGAAAGGCTGGAGGAGGAGGAGAGGACTCCCTTAGGGCAACAAGGATGGTAAAAGGACTG
>WEKX01013988.1:0-14846 GCA_013390025.1 Pitta sordida | reverse complement strand
AGGATAAGGCAGAGGTACTCAATTGCCCATATGTTTTTGGATTAATAAATTATTTGAAAAGAATTAGTATGAACGCATCTGTGTATTTTCTGAATTCCTACAGAAAAGTGACTTTGTTCAGGACATGAAAACGACATTTCAAAGCCCAGAGTAGAAGATAATGCCTGTAATAACCAGAACAGCAAAGATGTAACAAATATTAAATATTTGATGCCTAAAGCAGTGACTGACGTCCATGTACTGGTTTGTACTACAGGGTAACCAGTGTATGTTGTCTTCAGTAGTGGTGGAAGAGAAGGAGGTGCTTTCCCACCTCACAGAAAAATGGATGAGTCCACTTGCCCTCAGAACAGCTTTGAAAAGAGGGGGTGTGAACATTTTCCCAGCAGAGTATTCTCACAAGTATCTCCCTGTCACCAGGAAGGTGAGTGCAAGACTGAGGAAGTTTTCTGTTGGATTTTTCCACCCATTTTTCACTTTCTTTTCACCCTTCCTTGCACAGAGACCTACTGTGCAGAATATCCAGGTGTTGTGCAGGCTGAGCTTTCCCCTTACCTTTGTGTAACACAGGGAAAATGTTGCCTAACTTGTACTTGTGCATTCCAGGATGCCCTGGCAGAAGACAAAGCCTATCACCAGATGGCTCTGGTTGCATCTGCATTTGCTTTTTCGTGGAGCAAGTGGAATGTAGCAGCTGGTCCAGAGCAAGTAGTGTTCAAGGTTTGGGATCTGCAAACTTTTAAAATTATTACCTGGACATTTCTTCTTGGCTGTAGGGTTTCTTTTGCTCCCTACAGCAAAGGGGGGAATAAGTCTTGATTTGTTCTGTGAACTAAAACATGGTTAAAACTTCTCCCGGACAAACAAATACTCCCAGATGTGGTGTAGATAGAGACTTCACCCTACTGGTGAAACCTTGAGCAGCTTTCTGTTTCTCAAGTTAAATGCATGTGACACACACTTAGCCTAATACTTAGGAGTAAAAAATAAATTATGCCTTTTCACGTAGCTAGTTTCCCCCTAGGAGTCAAGAGCAGCAGCTGAACTGTCCAAACCTTGCCTTTTCTAGAGGAAAACTAGATGGAAGATCTTGGTGTTGAGACAGTAACATGGGGAATAATAGAAACACTGGGGTTTAGGGGTGTAGAGCAGTATCAGGGTTTTGTTAGAATGTCACACTAGAATTTATACTCGAGTGTCACAGGCCTCATCTCACAGTGCATTTGTTCTTGCAATAGGTAAGGGAACCTCTGAAAGCAGATTCTGTCCAAGATAACGACTGGTCTCTTTACATGTTTAATGGTCAAAAGGCACAAAAGCTTAAAATCACTGAAACCAGTGAAGCTTTCTCAGAAGAGGTAGAAGAAGATTCCGAGTTCCACTCCACACTTTACCATCTGCTTAAGGATTTTGCCAGCAAAGCAGCACTGGATAAAGTGGAAAGTGCCAGCTTCCTGTTTGTGGATGTTGTGTATCAGCTGCTCCTTGCTACCAAGGTTTTAACATACTCTTAAATGCTGCATGTTTTTCTTTAAAGCTTTATTATCAAAAGTTCTCAATAAAGTCACATCTCTTCTATTCAAGTCACATCTGTTCTATTCAAATTAAAGAAATAATTTCAATGACTAAAAATCAAGCATTTTCTCTTTGTTCAAGCAAAATATTTATTGTACTGTGGCTAAAGACCACTGAGTCATATTTACTGTTATCTACTTTCAAATTGTAAACCTGAACAGAACTGAGACCCTTTTAGCTACTTGTAAAGATGACTTTTGTCAGAATGGGGGGGGGAAAGAATATATTTTCAAGTCATGCTTTAAAGAAAAAAAAACAACTTCCCAAAAATACCCACACCCCAGCAAAACAAATCCAAACATATAATCTTAAATAAACTATCTCAGTTTCTTGCAAAGTACCTGGAAGTACAAAGAGAAGTCAGAGCCTCCGTTATACGGGGGGAGGCCCGTCGTGTCGGAGTCGTGTGTAGGGCCACAGCAGCTTCTGCAGTGACATCCAGGCGTCCCCAGTCCCCACAGGCGCTGCACCCACTGGTCTGTGAAGGGACAACCCCATCAGGAAGCTCGTGAGGGCAGCCAGGAGCACCAGGATGGAAACAGAAACCCACAGAGTCTTGTTGGCGTTGGAAAAGGAAGCCTTGAAGTGGGATGCCCATGATGACATTAAGTTGGACCTGTGAAAGGGAGAAGTCAAAGCAGAGCAGTTTTCCTTCAAAATGTGGAAGCTTTTCCCAATTCACCTCAAAAAAACCCCAGACCCTTAAGCAAACGGGATCCCACAGATCTTAATCGAGAATTTTCCATCCTTTATGGAACATAGATTTGTTCTTGCTGTCTTAGGTGTCACACACTGGCAGAATTGTCTTGCCTCCCCCTTGGCCAGGAATGCTTCCAGGGGAGGTTCAGGATTCTGTGGTTATATGGAATAAATGGTTTCCCTGCAGACACAACAGGCCCCCTTTCCTGTAAGGTGTTTCCAAGGGATACATGTGCAGGACAGCACTCCCAGATCCTCAGAGGGAGTAGCTGGGATAGTCTGGATTTAGTCTGGATAACTACTTGTGTCATCTTTAATCATTTTTACAAAATTAAATGACCATGGAGCTGAGCTGTAACAGCTCTCACAGAGCAGACCAGAAGAGGTCAGATTACAGCAGGAGGCTCCTTGGATTCTCAGCATTTAGGATTAGCAATGAATTCCTGGAAAGACAAGTCTGTGGCACCCAGGAGTACTCAGGGTTGGGTTAAGAGCGCATTTAACAACCCAACAGGTTTGCTCCCCCATCCCACCCCAATATTGCTTTAACCCATGAAACTGGGAGAAACCTTACGCTGACTCCAGGGTCCATTTTGAGGAATATTTTCCTTTTTCTGAGACACTTTCCTTCCTGGTTGGTTGTTCCTGTACTTCAGCACTTGATTCTGTCTGCTCGTTTCTGTAAGCAAGAATCAACAGTTCCAAAGCTAAATACACAATAGCTGGACTCTAGCCCTGATTATTATTGAGCTCACTGAAAACAAACCATCCCACCCTGCACACCCCCACCCCCCAGGAGGGTGCTGTTGGACTTAGTTTGGTTCCAAGTGTTCCTCTTCATACTGTGCCCAGGAATAGGTGCTGAGGAACCTCTGCAGGGAAGGACGCTTCTCGTTTTGCTTTGCCCCCAGTCTCCCCCTGTCACAGTTTAAACAAATTTGCCTGAATTTCCCCATCAGAGATACCGAAATCAGAATTTTAGCAGCAGCCTACTTATTGAGGTAGGCATTAGACAAATTACTTTCAAAATTATTTGCCTGCAATTAGGATTATGTGTTTTAAAAAACCACCAAACTAAATCAAACAAACCCATCAGTGGTTGACACTTAGCCTTTAAAATAAATACCTCAACTTTCTTGCTTTGGAATTAAAATGTGAAATCTATCTGTGCTTAATAAATAGATAAAAAAAAGAAGAGATGTAACATTTAGTCAAAGATCATTTACATAGTGTAGCACATAAAACTAATGTGAAGGGTGTAGCCTAAACATTATACCTCGAGATGCTCCATAAAACTTCTTCATAGATGAAAGAGAAACAAGCACAGAGTTCAAAAAATACTTCACCCTTTTCTAAAGACAAGGCCAAGGAACTTTACCAGCTGCTTGATCTCCTGTTGAATCTGTCACTCCCTTCATCTCCGTCAGGTTCCTGGAGTTGTCCCTGGAGAAGAATTGGACACATTTACTGCACCGTCATCCCCGTAGTTCAGCCTGGCCAGGTTGGAGAAGACAAAGCACCTTCTCAACCATTTGGGACCCCCCTACTTACCAGAGGCACCCCAATCCCTGCATTCCCAGCACTCCTGGGCACTGTTGCAATGCTAACTCTCCGCAGGGCTGACGATGGCTACACAAATAAGAGGCATTACTGACTCTTATCAAGGAATTACTCACTGACAGAAAGCACCTGTTTTTATAGACTGTCTTTAAAAAAATAGGTGTAGATACTTGGCCTGAAGTGACACACAGAGAATCAAATGATAAGTGCACACAAAGCCATTCTTTAAAGCACAATTAAGTGGTTTTTGCCCACCAAGCACCTGAGTGGGGCTGGCTACACAGCTCCCAGCCAACCTGAGTGTGTCTACATTCCCCACAGGAATTCTACAGTCAGTATGAATTGCTCCCATCTACTTTTTTCCTGTATTTCTGTGCTAAACCCTTTAACCACACCCAGACAGTATTTCTCAGCCACTGCGTGAGAGCCCAAGCATTTCAGCTTCTGTGAGCATTTCATCTTCTAAGTGGGACTTAGAAGGTTGGTGGGGTGACTGAAAAGTAGCTCATGTTCAATGACATCAGCCCATACTTGTGACAGAAAACCACCAACTCAAGCATTTAGCAGAGCACCAGCACGTGACAAGGCAAGGAAGACATACACACATGCTTGAAATTTCATGTAAGGATGTACCTTAAAGTTAAAAGGACTTGGTAGCTTTTTATTGGTAGATTCATCTGTGAAGAGATCAAACGTTTTACAGGAACACAGTAAGCTCTATTTTCAGCTAAAAGTTTGAGTTTTTGCAGTGTTTGTTAAAGCACAAAGTGCATCAGAGCACTCAGAAAGGAGAAATGAGACCTCAGGAAAAATCTTTCTATTTCATTAAATGAGTTCATAATATTCACACATTATACATCCCCTGCAAGCATCAATTTCCTTCCCTATCACCAAATATAGTCTATTATCGAGGTAGTATCCTGCTACAGGGTTACCTTTTACAGTCAGAACAGAATAGCCTGTGATTCAGAAAGATCCTGCAAGGATTTTACTGGTGCGTGAGGCTGCTCTTTTGCTTTTTAAAAGACATCCTGTTTTCAGAAGAATTTAATACTTCTCTGGCAACTCCACAAGTGCACAGCACCATCCAAAAACCTGACCAGTCAGAGGGGGAAATTCAGGCCCACTGCACTTAAGGAACCTGGAATTTGTATTTAGAACAGAGCAGGGAGCATCTCTAGAAAGCAGCCAAAGCTCACCTACCCAGGAACAGCTACTGCAAATGCTCCAATGTGAACCAGCACCCGAATTTACTTCTCACAAGGAGTAAGATTATCAGCAACGTGTGCAATGCACGTTTCTGAAAGCCAGAATGTTCCTGTGTGCTTGGAATGGTCCCACACACACACTCCAAGAGCCACCAGAGTTTACATACAAGTCCAATTTCAGAGAGCTTTTTCTAGTACTGTTAATAAATTGCTATTTCCCCTTCACCCAAGCTGCTCCTGTAAGGGTGTAGAAAGGGGGTTTCCTGGTTACCTCGGTCTCCAAGAGCACCAAAGGATCTCTCATTCTGGAGCAGGACCAGTTTCAGCTCCTCCAGTTCCGCGTGTTCCTTTGCATACATGCCCTTCAGGTTTTCCACGTGTTGAATCATCACTTCCACAGCCTTGCTGACCCGACTCTCCTGCCAGAGCAAGGACAGCAGCAGTGGGGAAAAGAAGCAACTCTGAGGAAATGCATCATGTCTAGAGATTTCCCTCTTTAAGCACCCACTCTCGTATCACTGTGGTGCAGGACCCTCCCATTTTTTGTCCACCCTTTCAAACCTTTGTTACAACAAAGGTCTGGCTCACACAGGTCTCATTTCTCCAGTCCTTACTCTTTTCCTAAAATAAATAATTAAGTCTTCAGTTTTCCAAGCCCTTACAACTCCACCTCATCTCCTTCTCCCACCTACACTCTCAGCTGCCCCCATGCATTTGCTGGTGTTGCTAAGTTGTGTTTTCATACACAATTACACTCAACATTGGAGCAGATCTCTGTGAATTTCCATAGATTTAGCTTATCAACTGCCCCTTCCATAAGGCACGGAAACATCAATACTGATTTATATTATTCTACTAAATTACTTTCTTGTGCTTGCTATTGTGTGTATCACACTGCTGCAAAGTCATATTCATTTTTTGTTTGTTTTTTCTTTTCAAATCAGGACCTTGTTTCTGCTATGGGGTTTTGCACAGTTGTAGTGCAATGCAGCGGCTTTCAGTGCCTGGCCTTCCTTATGACCCCACTTTTTCCACAGAAATGGTTACCTGGTTAATAGCTCCCAACATCTCTGCTCTGCTGGCAACTCGGGCTGCATATTGGCTGAGGAACTGAAAACTTTTCCGCAGCTTCTTAATGATCTCCAGGGCTTGGTTGTCTTCTTCACACAAAGGGACTAAAGCCTGAGAGGAACATTTGGCAGGAAAATTGGTGTTATTGATAGAGTGAAGGGTGAATGCAGCTGATGATGCTGAGGAGTTTTGTTTAGGCTCACACAACCACAAGATCACATCCTCAACCAGGGTAATTTGGATACAAAACTCCAGTGGGCAGAGACTTCAGCTTACCCAGCATAAATATCAGCTGAAAACAGGGGTTCAGGACATATGTTTGTGTAACAGAAAAATTCCCTGAGCTCACAGGACACTCAGATGAAGGTGGTCCCTCATCATCTCTAATATTTCAACTGCAGTACTGAAGAACTTCAGATGTCCTTAAAACAGCCCTTTGAAGGATGTGTGTGATATAAGAGAGACACTTCCACAACTGGCCCCATCCAATACTAACCTCTAACAGTTTTACAGCATTTGCGATCTCCTTCTTCAAATTTTCTTCAGCCAAGTCTCGGGACCTTTCTTCAAGCCTCACCCTCTTGTCCAAGGTAAACAGGTCACATTTAAAGCCTAAAGACAACCTCAGAAATTCAGCCTGTAGGGGGAGAGGAAAAGGTTTCAGAATAATTCAAGGGATGCAGAAGGTTTTCAAACAAGGCTTGGACGCTGACATGGCATTTGGGACTGTACCCCAAGCACAAATCTGTCGAAGAGATTCAGAAGAGTAAGTGAACGTGGCCTGATTCCCCAGGGCAAGTCTTGCCATCTGGAGTGTTTGGGGGGGAATATTCTGCAGCCACAAGAGGTGGCATCCTGGCAGCATGGAGTGTGCCATCTGTGCCTTTTGACACAACATCAGTACATTCTGCTTGGGAGGAGGTCACAGCCATGCTCCTTTAAGCGTGCAAACAAATGTTACAGCAGTGACAAGTCCTTAGTTCCTTTTTACAGATTTCCACCTTTTTCCATCCCATCCCTTCCAAAATTTCCATTAGGCTTGAAAACACAGATTTCACAAGCTAATATGTAGAAATACATCCATTTAAGCTACTCAGCATAATTTTCTTTTTTTTTTTTTTTACATAGGACAAGATCTTTCTGTGCTACACAACACTTAAGGACCCAAGCAGTCAAGACTTACCTCCACTTCCTTCTCATTAGGGGAGTCACTGTAAGATAAGAAGAATAATCATGTAACAGACTGCAGCTTTCAACTCCTACCTGCAGCTGAACACTAAAAGTCAAAACACTTACGACTCGTTTTGCTTTGCTTTATCTCCTTTAATGCCACCTGCAGTGGATGAACTCCCTGACAAGAGTGAAAAAAACAATCTTTGAGAAAAAAACCATTTTGATCTCTAACAGCAGCTAATACTCCTTAAAACAAACCCCCCTTGTAATATTTGGTGTGGGGCAGGCAGCTCTCTGCACAGCTCTTGGCTCAGGTGAGTAATGTGAAGACATTCAGCAAAATCCTTTTACCTTTCCTACTGGGAACCACAGTTGGTGCTTCCTCACTCTGGTGTTGGTTATTTTGCTTTTCCTGATCCTGAAGGCACAGCAGAATATTTATAAGCAAGGGAACAACCACAACACCACTGGAGAGGCCTGTCCCCTCCTTTGTCACTGCTCAGCCAAACACTGTCCCCAGGGCTCTTACCAGGTCTTGCTTTAAAGCAGCATTTTGAAATGCATGTTTGTGTTCTTCCATCACAGGGACGAGTTCCTTCTGAATCAGGTTTGGTTCTGTGAAAAAAACATGGCCAAAAATCAAATATAATGATAAAAACCCCTCACCGAGCTTCCAACACCTACCATATGAGCCATGGGCCAACAGGGCTAAAAGAAACCACATCATGTGCCAGGAGAGGCCGTTAAGGACAAGAGGCAGCAGCAAAAAAAAAACAACCACTGGGAGGACGTGCAGGAAGAAATGTGATGATAAATATGTTTGGCTTGGAAAAAATCCCAATAAGAACTGGTATATGCCTACAGCTGAGAATATTACTGGTGTAGTTGAAGTTGTAAGAGATACATTAGTATTCCCTTGAATAAATGAATTTTATTATATTACTATGAGGATGGAGTTGTTATTTTTTCTGTTGCCATCGTTGTGCTTGCCGTTTAAAGACACAGTTTATAATTCATTTTTATTTTAAATTCTGTAAGCACAGAAATATGGAAAAAAAGTCCCATGCACAAAGTAACAGGACAAGTGATGAGTATTTGTAATTCTCTTTCACGTTATGGAATATCAGATGATTAAGATAATTAAGAAATAAATGCTGTCCCTGAGGAGCTTGGGCACAGCCAGCAGATGAGATGCATAGTTTGCTTATAGTTGTGGTATTTCAGGTGTCTACAAACTCTGAACACAGTTTGCTACTTGGACTGTCTTTTGTACCCCAAAAATGTACCAGGAGGGTTCTGACAGAGCCATCAAAATAACTTTGTTTCCCCAGAAGCTGAGTGGTAACAAGTTCAGGAACAAATGATGCCAGTTCAAACAGCAACCCAAACTTTCCAGTGCCACAATTCAGGAAAGCTCTAAAGCAGGCAAAAATAACCTTGAAGAAGATAGTTACTAAAGATGGTAAAAAATAAAATATTTAAGAAACTGAAGAAAGTCTGAGTCATATAAATTCCTTTTATAGGAGTAATTCTGGTAGCTTTAAGAACATCTGGAATTTTTTTTTCCTTTTCTGCTTATGAAACAAAATCAAACAAGCAGCAATAAATCCTTACATTTAGGTTAATATTAAAAAATGGTTATGAACAGGCACACACAGATATTCTGTGCTGCTTAGCGAGATCAGCTTTTATGAAAATATGTTAAATACACTGTATACACCCACTCCAGCTTTGGTTTGCTTTTACAGCCTTTAAGTGGAAGAAGCATCACCAAATCTGCTGGGTGTTTCTGGCTAAAGCAAAAGACAGAACCATACACATCTCCTTGTTGCTCCTCTTGATCCATCCCAACTTCTTATACAGTGTGCAACAGTTTTTTAAAGAGAGGAAAGTGTTATTTGTTCTAATGGTGTCATTAAACTCTTTAAAACCATGGGAACACTCTCCCCTCCCCAAATTATCTGGGGTTTTGTACCCATGCCATGTTTGGCCAGCTGAGCAAGCATTAAGAATTCCTGGTTTTGTTCAGCTTCCTCACTTGACAGATGTGCTGGAAGCAAACCAGGGCTCTGCAGCAGTGACTGTACCTGCCACAGGAGCAGCTGGATATTTACCCGTGTTCTTCTCCGTTACTACGGAAGTTGGTACATCTTCCTCTTTCTCACACAAGCCCTCGGGTGATTTTTCCTCCATCACAAGGCAGCCTACAACACCAGGCAGAAGAGACAGCTCTTAATTGTTCAGTAAATGTAGAATATTCAAGACCTTCACCACAAAACTTTGCACCCCTGTACCCCAGGGCAAAGTCTTACCCGTCACCGGTGCCGCTCTTTCCACAGAGGATTTTAGAACTTCTTGGGCTGAAGTTAAGTGATCACTGCCAAAACAAAACTCTTTCAGACACTTATCCACATTACAGAATCTTGAGAAAGGCGTTTAAGCTTGTGCACAAGACCTGACCTGGACGGGATCAGACCGGCTGGTAGCGTTGACTCCACATGGTCAACCTTCATGGAAAGAGAGAAGAGTTAGTGCCAGGGAGAGCCAAGCCTCTAATAATTTCCCCAGCTTTCCCTAAATTGTTCCAGCAGTGAAAAACTGGTGGTGAGTGCACACAGACCCACCAGCCACCCATAGATACAGGGAGTAGTTTAGCATGTTATCATCACTAGCAGTGATCACCACATGTCTGCAGAAGTCTTGTCCCAGGATTATCATACTTGGCTTGATTCTCACACAACATGTGTGATACTTGTCTATCCCAATGCTGTGTATCAAGGTATGTCCATTTTCAAGGTCTTGACCTCAAACCCTACGAGTGAGGTGCAGGAAGCTTCACTTGGCTCTAGGTACAAGACTCATTTAGATAAATAAATGTGTAACAGCAACAGCGTGGCTGAGCAGGTGGTTCAGAACACAAAACCTGCATGCTGTGTTGTACATTTTAGTGTCTGTGTTTGAATTACTCCAGTTTTACAATATTATATCAAAAAAATTATCCAGCCCCTTCAGAGGCCCCAGGCCTTGCTCTTTTTGTGCAAGCAGCAAAAAGGAATGAAGCAGTTGGTGAGTAGTTTTAACTTGAGTTCCTTTAGCTGCTCCGGTGTGCTTCTGGACCCGAGTCTTATCACATCACAGACAAAACCAAGATCCTGTTAAGTTTTTTTAGTGTGTCAAGGGAGGCACCAGATGGGTACAATCCCTCTTCCTCATTTCAGCCTGGGTAAGTCCAGCTTGCTTATTCAACTCTTATGAACATTTCTCCTTATGGATGAAAATACAGGGTGAAACTGAGATTTAAAGGCTTAAGTTGGTAATGACTTGTGATGAACTGCACTCAGTGTTGAATAGATTAAAAAAAACAACCCAAAACCTCTTTTTAAGCAGAGAAGGTATGAGGCCAGTCCATGAACACTAGTGAGTTGTCTATGGGGCAAAAGAGAGAAAAAAACATATTCCATGGTTAAAAACCATTCCATGGGAAAAAAAAAAAAAAAACCAAAAAGAGAGGAAAAAGAGAAAAACCATATCAGCAAGTGATTACCCGTGTTCTGGCATTTTTGCTCCCACCTCAAACATCCTCATAGGGCCCAGGAAACCCAGCAAAGCAGAACAGGAGGAGTCCAAGAGCCCTGGTCACTCCTGAGAGCAACCAACTGCTCCCGGCATTAGGAAATGCCTTCTCTCTCCTCCCCACCATCAGAGCCGGCCTGCACTTGCCCCAGCCAGATGGATGCTTCCTCTAATGCAAATTCAGGCTATTTTTATTATTATTTGAATTCTCTCCTAAGCTTAAGGAAGTGCAGCACTGCATTTGCCTTGTTCAGGCCATTAGGGCTACGGGAGTATTGGGGAAGGAGGAGGTGGAAAAGAAGAGCACACTGAAAACAAAAGGTATCTACAGGGCTTTTAAAACTTAACCACAGCACCCAAATAAACAGAAACCCCCTTGCATCACCTGGGACTGACTAGAGGTATTCATTACCCTCCGTGGCCTCTCCCTCCCCAGCTTATCACATGGTCAGTGGTTTCTGTTTGCAATGAAATAAAATCCTCAAGGCAGTTTTAAAAAACTGTTAGGATTGTGTATTCCCACAAATTACACTTAAAGAAAAAACAACAAGAAAAACTCACATTCTAGACTTTCTAATACACTCTGTTTTACCCAGGGCATTACAAAATGCTTTTTCCTCCTCATAAAAGGACCATTACAAAGAAGATTCTGCAGCACAGTCCTAATAACGTTTCCTCACCTTTCAANTCCAGAAGGACCAGATAAAGCAAGAACCCTTGAGATTATCCCCTTTAAATTCACTTCAGCAGTAACAGCACAAGCTGGGAGTTCCTCACCTGCTCTACCCCAATGCTGAAACCACAGCAGTCCCCACCACTCTCACTTTCTACCCTCATTGCTCTTTCTCCTTTGATTTGCTGCTACAACCTGATCAAAGGCTATTATTTCAAGTTATTTAGTCCCAAAGGCTATTTCCAGGTTCACAGAAACCACTGAGCAGTGTTCTTCTACCATCCCCACCACCACTGGAGTTTCTCAAGCTCGCTGGCAGCCCTGTGTGGCCGAGCTGAGCTCGAGATTTCAACAGAGAGTATTGTGGCACAACTGGGTGTGCTGAGCTGCAGCTCATCTTACGGTTGCCACGAGAAAACTGACTGACAGGAGGCAGGATTCAAGAGAGCAGGGAAGCCATAGCTTAGTGAGTACATCAGCTGAAGGAAAGGCTTCCTACAGAAAAGATGGCATTTTTCAGCTCTTGCACAGTGGCCGTGGGAGAAAGTGCAAAGAAAGGCAGCACTCACAACTAAAGCACCCTGTGGCTTCCTGCAGGTGGATAAAAAGAGTGAAAGCACTCAGACTTCCCTGGCAGAACCAAATATTGCTGCAAAACTAGCACTGTCTCAAGCCTTAAAACCACGTTTAAAATACTCCTCAGCTAAAGGCACGACCCAGTTGCACGTGAACATCAAGGCATTCAGATTTGTAACCATGGTGTTCCAGAAGTGTGCCCAAAAAGGAGGGAATGCCCTGCTGACTGAGGCCAGCTCCATTCACCTCGCAGCAGGGCTGTTTTAGAGCTGATCAGGCTGGAGCTGGGTCTGAGCAAGGCACGAAATGCCTGAACCCATTCAAACCCACACCTCAGAGACAGCACTCACCTCAGTAAGTGAAGAGTCCATCACTGTAATGGAAACAGGAAGGTCTGCATCAGTGTAGTCACCAGCAGAGCATATTCTCCACCTGGCAACACACACTTGATTTGCATCTTGCCCAAACAACACTGAGATGTATTGCCCATTTTCCTTAAGCACATAACAACTGAAGCCACCACTGTCTCTGTAGTCAGTCAGCTGATCTCTCAGAGAAAGACAAATTCATCACTAGCATCAATCCCTCCTCCCCCGACCAGCAAGAACCACCACCACTCCTTTTCCCAACCTCCTCCACACTGCACACTTCTACAGAAAACCAGTGGCAAAAGCTTCAAGAGCTGCTGAATCTTTTGCTGCAGACTGCCTGCCTCTGCACCTCCAGGAACATCCTTATCTTTTAAAATATTCACTGCAATTGCCTTCAGCTTTCATAATCTTAAGCAGTTTTAGAGACCTAAAGAGGCAGCTTGATAAGTAAAGACCTCAGAATTTCTGATGTAAACCTCTTCAACAGCAACAACAAAAGGTGATTCCCCAAAGCCAACAGGATTTGGCACCTAATAGAAGTGTCAAATGAGACTTAAATATGGACAACAGACAAGAGGGCCTAAATTATTCCTGAGTTCTCCAGCATGAAGCGGTAACATCATGACTGTATTTGGCTGATTACAAACAGTTTCTGTAAAGAGTTCTAATATTTGTGGATAGAAGCAAAGTGTTACCCCATATCACCATTAGCTGGTCACCAAGTATTCAGTATTTCCAAGGAGAGGCCCTGGTGCTGAAAATCAAGCACATCCCATGGACTCTCCAACCCTTCACCCCAAGTAGGTTACTCTGCCATCTTACTTGCATGTCTCTGATGTCACATCTGATGTGGACACTTGTCCCAGATCACTCCTTCCAAAGGTGCAGCTCTGCCTGCAGGGTCGATCCCAGCTGTGCCCAGGAGAGTTATTTGGGCAGGAGGTTTCCAAGGCTAGAGCCTCTGTAAGGACAGAAGGAAGAGAGGCAGTCATTGGCAAAGCTGGGCTTAGTTACACATCAAGTTTTTGATTAAGTTTAAAATAATCAAGAAACAGACCAAGTGAACAGAGATTTAATATGTATTCCGATAATTTCAGGATAGAAGATGACTTCCATCTTGATATGAAGGTGTTATGTGGCCTCAACATGTTTTCTGGATGGAGAGTCTGCATCCCTGGGGATGGGGACTTGCCATCAGTCAGGATATAAAAACTTCCACATCGGACACTTTTGTGGCAGTGAATTGTTTTGTGTGACAGAGAGGGCCGGGAAATAGATGATCTTCTTTTATATCAACATTTTACTGGTGCAAGCTGAGGACATCTGACCTATTTGCTGGATTGTGAGATTATGGGAAGTTGCACAACATTCCAGCTGGCTGTCTGAAATCAGCCCTTTCAGAACGGCTGAGTGCTCTTATGGGGAACACGTGGAGTAAGTTGAGCATTTACAGTCTATCACTATTATTATTATTATTATCATCATTATTGTATCTATTTAGGTTAGATACATGGAATAAATGCTTCCCTGTGGAACAGGTTGCCCAGAGAAGCCGTGGCTGCCCCATCACTGGAAGTGTTCAAGGGGAGGTTGGATGGGGCTCTGAGCAACCTGGGATAGTGGAACAGCTGATGGCAGGGGCTTGGAACCCTTACAACCCAAGCTATTCTATTATTCCATCATTTTGTGACTTATTCTCAGTAGCTCTGTTACTTCATCAAGTTTTTAAACCAGGACTGGCCTCAGGACATTCTGTGGTATCTCCATGTGTGTGCTAGTCAGAGGGAATGGGAAGAACAGGACTCAAGCCTCTTTATCTGTGTTGGAAAGCATCCTGTCAAAGGATTTACTTGGATGTATGATTAATACTGGCAGTTCCTTAAGATTCTGGGGACTCCTGTCAGGCTGACACACCTTTTGAGGCTTTCCATTACCAGCATTATAAACGTGGCAAGACAGAAAAATAGCCAACACCAGCAGCTCTCACCTAGCAGAGGGGAACTGTGCCTGTATGAGATTTCCAAGGCTCCTTCACTCCATGGCCTTTTAGAGCAATGGTGCTGCGAACTGAAAAATAAAAAGTGCTGCTATTCAACCACGCTGAATATATGAATGCCACCAACTCCATCCTCCCCCACACACATCTGCATGATGCAACACTAACAGTTACAAATACATCATCTGTTGCTTTTCTGTCGAGAAAAGCTCAAATCCTTAATGAGCACAACAGGTACAGGAAGAGGAAGAGTAATTTATTTTTACACTAGCAAGAAGTATGTATGGAATATACTTTTGTATATATTTAAACACATGCATGCAGATTTTATCGAAGGTTTCACATGGCAAAGTTTCTCAGAGGGAAAGTTA
>WEKX01013985.1:146515-159654 GCA_013390025.1 Pitta sordida | reverse complement strand
AGTTTTTCCTAATATCCAGCCTAAACCTCCCCTGACAGAGCCTGAGGCTGTGTCCTCTTGTTCTGTCTCCAGTAGCCTGAGAGATAAGACTGACCCCTGCCTGGCTACAACCTCCTTTCAGGTAGTTATAGTCAGCAATAAGGTCACCCCTGAGCCTACTCTTTTCCTCCTCCTTTTCCTTCCTGTCTTTTCATTACTCAAAACTCTCCTTCTGCTGGTAAGTTCAAAACAGAAGGCAATATATTTTCACTAGTATGTAAATAAACAGTGGAACTCCCTTTATCAAGAAAGCAATTAAACTGAAGCAAAAGGGAATGTAACAAAATAAATAAAGATCCATTGGAGCATTTCAAACAGAAAGATAAACCTCTGCCCTCACAAGTCTTGAAGGCACAGATACCTAGAAGAAAGAAGGTGTACTTTGTAAAATGTGCTTACTCTCTGTTTATAGTTTTTCTACACATCTTCTGTTAGCCAGTGACATATGAGACACCAGACTTGAGGGACGTCAGTCACAACTACCATGTGCTTCATCTTATTCTCCTGGAGGTATCATTGAGGAAGGAATACCTTCAAGCATCTAAGGTTATCCAAGACAGATTTCTAATAACATCTTTAATAAATATGTTTTATGTGTTAACATTTTTTTTTCTTTTCTTCATTGAAAGATGCTAACAATTTGCACATTAATAAAGAGAATATTAGCCATTCTTAGCCAGTGGTATTATTGCCTTAATGGAAAATATTTACAGAGCTAATATCTCTTTGTTCCTCTCTCTTTACAAGTCCTTTCTTTGTCTTCTTTTTTTTTACCAATTAAAAAGAAAAATTATTAATATCCAGGCTGATCAATGGTCATAGTAGCTGCCTAATTTGTACCGATTCTTCCAAATATACCACCTCAATATAATTACAGACACCATGAGTTGTGGAATGATCTCAGAAATTTCCTTTGTAATTTTAGCCTTCACATAAGAATGATGTAATTTATCTACTGGACTAGCTGGACTATGAGTAAGTTGCAGAAGGCTGCACAAAAAGTTTAGTAAAATACTACAGTACTTTTTCTGAAAGTCTTTCCCCACAAAGGCAAAATGTCATATGAATAATAGAGAGAAAACACACATTTTTTCTCAGAAAAGAACTAAGCTTTTGGTATTACAGGTCAGCTCTTCAATCAGTTAATTAAGGCACAGCATGTTGTGAAATAATTTGATAATATCCAACTGCACAGTGGGAGAAGGTGTCTAAGACCTTGAAGTTTGCATGGAGGAAAGCAATTCCTTGGAACAAAAGCTTCCATGAGACTGCTGTTTTCACATATAGCCTTCTTGAACTTGTTTACTTTTCAAAAATGGCAGTGACAGAAATGATTGACAAAGTACTTGAAAAAACCTGGATTTGATTCTTAGCAGACAGATTTTCCTTAAACTGTATACAATATGTGTGGTCAGAACTGTGAAACTAATGTATGTCCAAAGACAGAAGCTCACCTCTTACAAAGATAAAAATATTTGCACGGAACAGCAAACAAGAGTAGATAGATGCAATTAACAAATCTGGCTGAACCAGTGTTTCTAAAATAAGCAGGCAGGTGATGGTAATATATTCCTGCAGGTTTAGCAGTAAGAGCTGGCAATCTGTGTCATTTGTAAAAAAACTGTTTAGTTTTCAGACTGAAAATGAAGTACAGTGTTTTGAGTTTATCAGTTTGAGTATTTTTTAGTGTTTCAGGTGAGAAAGTCCTTATTTCCTCTCCACAATAACACTCTTATATTCTTACTAACGTGACTGGTGAATTTTTCTCCTAGCAAATAGGTATTTTTTCTAACAAAACCAGATCACATGCAAATATGTAATGCTGAAAAATATAAAAAAATCTCATTTTAAACTTAACAACCCTGTTTTATTTCTCAAAATTACTCTCACATGAGTCATGTTTTCTCTTTGTCATGTATCATTTAATCTGCAAACATGATTTCTTCATCTGCAACATACTCTAGGGACATTGCTTCAAAAGTACTTCAGTCTGCTTCAAGCTGCAAATTCCACAGTTACCAGACCTACTGACAATTTTCTATAGCATTTCCGTAAGGATTTCCTCAATAAACAGACCTTTTCTATGTGTTTTCTTTTTCCCATTATGGCTTCATAGATCATTCTTCAAACTTCATTGAGCAGTGGTCATGTATAAACACATGACTCTGACACCGACTTGATTCTTCCTCTGAACTCAGAACCACAGTTTTCTAGCAGTCTTAATGATGCCAGATTATGCTTGTACACAAAACCATTGTATATGGGATTGCACTCACTCAACTTTAACCACCCAAGGTTGTCACATAATCTAAACTAGTCAACAAGGCTCTCATTTTAGAGATAGATGAGAATTTTAGAAGTGTGATTCATTCAATTTTATCTTAGATATAAACTTTATGACGATATGAATCACCTATCAATGTCAATCTCTATTATCTTCTTAACAAACTGAGATCAGACTCTTACATGGCTACCTGATGAGACACTAAATACCACCTCATCTTTCCAACACAGCAATATATTTAACTATGAATCAAACCTGAAAAAGACAAGCCATTCTATTGCCTGCTCTGGGAAACCTCATATGCAAAATTTGGGCATGGAATTGATCCATTACTGTTGAAAACCTTTTTAGCACTTCTCTTGTGTCTGTGAAACTTATACAATGAATTAAATGGATCTAGTACATAATTCGAAGGACAATTCTCTACAGTTCATTTTCTCACCAGAAATTATAAACATCCTATCACAAGGAATTAACACCAAAAGATTAGGTATTATTTTCCTAAATTACAGAGAAAAAAATGATTGCTAAGTACATTAAATTTGAATGGGAAATCCTTACAAATATTTATTTGCTGAGAAACCTGTAGTAATGGGTTTAATTTAAAGCAAAATAAAGATTTTTTGTTTTCTAACTTTAGAATTTTGAATCTCCTTCATGTAAGTAAATAGACAAAGTATTTATGAGAACTCTAGAATCTTTAGAAAAAAATGCACATATAACTTGACCTTCATTAATGTCTAGAAAGAAGAAGAATTTTATTTGCTCTTATACAGCCTAATAGAAAGACTCATTAATTAAGCAGGGAGTCCTCCCTTGATGGGAGAAGTAGAAAGCCTGTATTAATTGTATTTTAAAGCACTGTTTTTTCTAGTCCATAATATTTGAAAGAAGCAGAAGGTTTATCTTTGGCTTCAGCTCTGTGAAGGCATACCACAGCTCTAGCCATTATTCTGAGTAACATAACATTTTAGTATTTAAGTAGAAGCAGTTATACATTTGCTAAAAATGTATGCATTTTATATGTATACTATATATATGTATATATTCATTACCAAACATATTGCATTTATAAAATGGTTTCCCATGTAAAAGAATTCTATATGTTTTCCATGAGAGAAATTATTAGGAATCTTCTCTTCTTATTTGGAGGGATATTTTGTAATTGATTGAAAAAAACCATTAAATTTGATTGCCAGTACTATATACTACAGTCAGAGATTAAGATCACTCCAATTCTGGTAAATAATATTTACTTTGACAGTATGAGAAGTGTATCAAATTTCAACAGCTGAGAAAAAAGTACCAGCAAAACTCAAAATTTCTGAAAGACCAGGAAAAAACAGAAAAGAAACAACTTGGCCATTTTTCCTGCTCGTATTGATGAAACTAAAGAAAACTAAAAAGGGGCACAAGGATGAGGAAGTGATTCATCATTAAGCATCCTATAGGGTTATAAAATTTACAAATAAGTCTTTCCTTTAATAAAAGGAAGTATAATTAATTTTGAATTTTAAGAGGAGATAAAAAGTTATTATGTTCACTTTGAATTTCTAAGTTAAATTGTATTTTTCTGTATATTGATCATGTGTTCTGAATATTGATCATAGAGAGATTGTGATAAATTTGTTAAAGTGAGATATTTTTTTCTCAACTGTACCTCAGTATTCTGAGTTTGAAAATTATACTTTGCATCAGAAAAACTGTATAAATATATTGTTTACAAAAATAGTAACATGAAAATCCCTTTTGAATACTCAAGTCTCTATAGTATTGAGGATTATAGGAAAGATGCTGAGTCCTGCTGTTCCACATAAGAGGGTGGAAACATGCCATGCTTCTTCCAGGTTTAAAAGAGCTTTCCAAACATTTTTTTATGCCTTTTCAAATTCCAGAAATATCATGACAGCATTGTAACAGTGGATACAGAAGGTAAAGATAATATGTTACACACCACTGTTTTGATAGGAGATATATGACATGGCTTTGAAGACTACATGGAATTCCACAGCAGCATCCACATAATGAATACCATGTTACAAATGTCCAAATGTTAACACTAAAATTGCCATGCACATAACTATTCTGGCATCTGAAGCAGCAGTGTGAGCTATTCCTCTGTGCAAGAAAGGGGATTTATCTCTAATTGTCTCCTCAGCAGCAGAAGGCTGACAACCTTCTGATAACCAAATGCTCACGATTATCAAGTAGGAACCTAGGGGAGGGGGAACCTAGATGCAGGGGTCAGTCATGATCCAGATGATATGCAAGAATCCAAAATAATTTGATAGGTTTCATGGAATCATAAAATGTCTTGGGGTGGAAGGGACCTTAAGGATCATTTAGTTCCACCCACATGCCAAGGGCAGGTTCATCTTCCACTAGATCAGGTATTTCCAGCCCCAGCCAACCTGACCCTAATGTTTGCACAGGATCATTTGATAGAATCCTCTGTTCCACTTTCCAATGAGTTTTCACAGTTTCCTTTTCACTACTGAGGAGGTGCAGGGTGTCCGGGTCTTTTCTGCTTGTAATAGGACCCTTCACAGAAAGGACTGGTTCCTGTTAAAATTTTTGGATATTTCTTTTTCAGTATCCTAAATAAAATATATTACGTCTACAGCTTATTATAGTTACTATCAACACCCTAGGAGACTGAAGCTGTGACTTGATAAGGAGAAACCAACAAGCTCTCTGTAAAGGGGAAAAGAACTGAAAAGCCCTACCCAGAACTAAACTTCTGGATCTAGAATCATAATGGAACAGGGAATTCAAAGTCCTGCATCATTCCCAGAATTTCCAAAAAGAAGCACAGTTCTGGCAGATCCATGGGCTTAAACTCTCATGTTGATTAGTTGGCACATTTATTCAGTTTTTTAACTGTAGGGAAATCTTATATTTCCTGTATGTCTGAATAGAGCCATATATATTTCTTTCACAAAATACTTCTATAGTCATGAAATGTGCTTGTTTCAGACTAAGGCATAAGGCCAAATAACCTACAGTTACTTATGTGTTGAGTTATAAAATATTTTTCTTATCTCTGAGCACAGATATGCCAGACATAGTTTCTGGTCTAATACTTTCTCTGGAATACTGCAGGGGTTTTATGTAAGTTACTACAAACTCTATCGTCTCTATTATCACCTCTTTCTTACTGAGCAGATCTTTTCACAGCAGCAAAACGACTCAGTTGAATGAGAGATGCAGGATTAAATAATGTCTGTGACCTTTTATCAATATCAAGAGACAGGTCCAAAATTTGATGGAAGGAAATATTAACAAAAACACTCTTATGAGTGTGTTGCTATATCACATATATAACCTCTGGCCCCTAAAATGTCTTACTCTCTTTATATTCATAATTGTTCTCTTATCACATAACTACAATTATTTTTTAATCTATGCTCAGACTCAAATGCAAATATATATAAAATCCCACAAATTAATAAGAGATTTCCAGTGTAACAAACGTAATTTTGATAGATGTATTGGGTTTCTTGTGGCTGTGTTTCTGGTAGTGGGGGGGGCTATGGGGTTGGCCTTTTTCAAGAAGCTGCTGGAAGCCTCCCTCATAGCTGGCAGAGCTAATGCCAGCCAGCTCCCAGCTGGACCTGCCGTTGGCCAAGCCTGGGGCCAATCAGGAGTAATGGAGACACCTCTGTGATAACATATTTAAGAAGGAAGATAAAAAATTAGGGGATAGATGATGATGGCCACCAGAGAAGAGCAGTGAAAATATGTAATAGCCAATGCAGGCACCAAGGCCAGGGCCGAAGGACGGGGAGGAGGTGTTCCAGGTGTCTCCCTGCAGCCCGTGGTGATGGCCATGGTGAAGCAGGCTGTCCCTCTGCAGCCCATGAATAGGTTACAGAGATGCAGAAATCCACCTGTAGCCCGTGAAGGAGCCCATGCTGGAGCAGGTGGGTTCTGAAGGGAGGCTGCAGCCTGTTGGAGCCCACATTGGAGCAGGGTCCCAGGAGAGACCTGTGGCACATGGAGAGCTTCTCCTGGTAGGATCTGTGCCTCGGGATGAGACCCACACTGGAGCATGCTGTTCTGAAGGACTGCACCCTCTGGAGTAAGCCATGGGCATCAGTGCTTGGAAGAACTGCTGCCTGTGGGAATGGGGGGAATGGCCTTCTCCCATGAGCAACAGCAGAGAACGACAACTGTCTGATTCCCCCTACTCCTGTCCTCCCCTGCGCACTGGAGGAAGGGGAAAGTGGTACAGTGATCCTCCGCATAGTCGCGGTCCGTAATTTGTGAGACCCTATACTTGCTGTTGATTTTCCAGCGAGTTGCAGGACCTGTCACGTGCGCAAAACCTACTGCGACCTCGGTCTGATTGACTCCGAGCCCTGCTGCTCGCCCCAGCGAGCACAGCTGGCCCCGCCCCCACCTCCCCACTTACATGGCTCACACAGCCAGCCCCGTCCCCACTTTCCCCCTGCCACTCACAGAGGTGGCGAGCACAGGCGGCCCCGGCCCCAGTCCCCCCACCCACCTCTCGCAGGACCTGGGACTGCCCCGCTGCCACGGCACCAGGACTCCCCGCTCGCGCGGCGCTGGGACTCGCCACTGCCTTGGTGCCGGGACTCCCCGCTGTCGCGGCGCAGGCACCCACCACTCGCCCCCTGCCGAAGCGCTCGCCCCCCGCCCCGGCGGAGCACAGCCAGACATCTGAAACAAGCTCTGCTCTCAGGACCCTCCTCCAGACCTTATTAGGGGAGAGGGTGTGGCTNCCGCCCCCACCTCCCCACTTACATGGCTCACACAGCCAGCCCCGTCCCCACTTTCCCCCTGCCACTCACAGAGGTGGCGAGCACAGGCGGCCCCGGCCCCAGTCCCCCCACCCACCTCTCGCAGGACCTGGGACTGCCCCGCTGCCACGGCACCAGGACTCCCCGCTCGCGCGGCGCTGGGACTCGCCACTGCCATGGTGCCGGGACTCCCCGCTGTCGCGGCGCAGGCACCCACCACTCGCCCCCTGCCGAAGCGCTCGCCCCCCGCCCCGGCGGAGCACAGCCAGACATCTGAAACAAGCTCTGCTCTCAGGACCCTCCTCCAGACCTTATTAGGGGAGAGGGTGTGGCTACGGGCATGGCGTACTCGAATACGTAGTGGGTTCGCTATCTTTGCGGATTTCACGACTCGCCTTAGGCAGACCAGACCCAACAGCCCACAAGTAACGGGGCATCACGGTATCTGTTGTGAGGCAGAGGAGTGGAGAGGGAATGGTCCCTTAACGATCTACAATGCCTCTCACTTTAAGCTCTGATCTTGTTAGAAATAAGTTCTTTTCATCTCCACCTTGGAGTTTGTTTTGCCTATGACTGTAAGAGATTTCTAATTGTCTTTCTCTCTGCCTAGAAAATTGTCCTTCTTTCTGCATAGAAAACCCTTCAGGTTATTTTTTTCTTCCTCCCTTCCCTGTTCATTTGCAGGGGGGAGTGCGATAGCTAGGGTCCAGGTAGGGTCAAACCATTACAATAGAAAAAAGTAGTAATTTTTATTATGTTTATTTGCAGCTGAAAAGGGCAGACAAACTTTTAGACTCTAGAATATAAATGGGTCAGAATTTAAATTAAAAAAAATAAAGATACTCCCAGCTAAATGGAGATTTGAAATGTTTGCTCTTCCCAGACACAAATGTTAATTTTAACTAGTACATACAAGAAGAGACTGTTGTCAGGCCTGTTTTCCTCCTTTCCTCAACAACTTCACTCATACTGTTTCTACAGATCTCATTGCCTTGTCCACCCAGGGAAAAGTTCAAAACATTTTTCAGACAATTAATTTGCCATCAGGTCTCAAAGCTAATGAAATTGAACCCATGGTCTTATGATGAAGAATAAGAGAAGCAATAGAGTCTGCTACAGTGTGGCCTGCACTAAGACAATATTTAGTATTCTGTGAATTCTCATTTTCAGTTTAAAAGAGTGATAATAATTATTCAGCAAACTAAGTGCAAAAGAGTATGCATAAAGCATATGGAAAATAGGAAAAATTAGAAGTACGACACAAAATAAACCTGGATACCGCAACTGTAGACTTCAGCATCCAACAGTTAAGAATTTTAAGTCCCAAGATTCTGAAATGCCCTTAGTAAACTTCCCTCAAAGAAAAGGACTGACAGGTTAGCCATGATTATTTTGTAAAATAATAACCACCTTATACTACTAAATGTGTATTTCCATCTTTAGTCTGTTGGTGGCATAAACTCGTTTCACTCACTACAGTTCTCAAGTTCCTATAGATCTGTTTCATCTTACGTATTTATAATACCTCACTGGGTCCAAAGCCCTACTCTGAAAACTGAAGTCAGCTTCCATATGAAGCAGCAAGAACTACTTTAATTCAAAGTTACTTTTTATAACTCTTCCAAAATACATATAAAAATAAATCTGTAAGAAGTAGGAAGAGAATGGAGATGTCAGTTTGAAGAGTGGCACAGCAGGATCAGTTGGAATAGCCATTAAAAAAAAAAAAGGAAAAAAGAAAGGGAGATCTTCCTAAAAATGAGGCACTGCTTTTCATTTACAAATTACGATATACTTTTAAAACAGAAAATCTGCCAATTCATTTAAATCCCAGTTAGAGTGTAAATCCTGCACCAATATAGTGAAGTCTTCCAAAAATGAGAAAAAATATATGCGAATTAAATGGTAACAAAATTTTTTAAACTATTCAATTTTTAAAACAAATTCCTGAACACAAATATAGAAAATCATTTAGCTGAGTTGTTAGAATTCAAATATCACTGAAAAATATTTCCAAAACAAAACCCATCTCAAGAAATTGCTACACTTCATCAAAGTATCCATTTCTTTTCATCCATTTGGAAACATGGATTCACAAGCATTTCTCAAATGTAGGTCGTGCCAGTTTCAGTGCTCCTCATGTATGCCTGTCCTCATCAATATTAATTCCTTAATTCAGATTAAATAACACCTAAGAAACAAATACTATTTTAATCTTGTCAGTACTTCAAATCACCTCCCATGGTAAATTCACAAATGCTTTTGGGAGCACAATGAAGGCTCTGGGAAGGAGAGGTTTATTGCTCCCACCAAAAGAAAGACAAACAGATATTTATCCTGAATTATCTGTGAATCAGATTTCTATATTTGTCCATGGAACATCACCACTATCCATAAAAAAAAAAATTCTCCCAAGCTCTTCAATGTGATGACATAACCATTTTTCAACAATGGTTTCATGCAGTAATGACTGGACAATTTGCAAACTTTAAGCATTTAAATCAATAGCGCTCCCTTATTCTTGCAGCACAGTTAATGGAAGATAAAACAAGACTTGCCTGCCTAGACTTATTCTATAGTCTGTTTATCACTATTATGCAACTCTCCTAAGTATTAAATTTCAGTTCACTGAAACATTGTGACCTAACTTCATATGAAAGCATATTAAAGTTACTTTACTATCAGAATAATCTATTTTTACTTTGTTCTCAATATAATAATTTGTTAAATGTAATTTATTTCACAGTCAAGACTTCCTAGTTTTGTTCTGTCAAAACATAATACTAATTAACAGTATATTAATAGCATTATAGTAGTACTACTTAGCAGTCATTTACAGCCATTATTAAATGAAAACTCATGTATTTGTTTAACAGAGAAATGTATAGCTTGCCTTCAGCTTGCTGTGGGAACGAATAAAAGTGCAGCATGGTGTGGACTATGCTATAAACCAGCATTATTATAGGCCTGAAGAAAATGCTACTACAAAACCTAAGCTGGCAATATTCACTTCTTTTTTCAATTGAAAAAGATAATTTTCTTAAACCTTGTAACTTCCTAAACCTTGTAACTAATCACAGGAAAGGGATCCGTTTCTAGAGTAATCTATAATAGCAACTTATAATATGCATAACTCTGTATTCACATCCAATGTATTCATCATGTTTCCACTGTCAGTCTATACTTCAATGTTGTTTGCTGTGTTTAACTGTTACAGAAGCCTTTTATCTATGTCAGAACAAATACCAATATAGAGTAAGTACTGATACCTGCATTTCCAGAACAATATTACTAAAATGGAACAAAACTACTCTTAAATAGCAACTTATACTTCTTTTCCTGAGGAAGATTTAAAAGCCTCAAAACACAAAACTGACGGAAGTTCAATTTGGCTCATAGTGTTTTATTAATTTTTGTTTCGCTTATTAATAATGGAGGGGGATGTTATGCTTTTGCCCAAGAAACCAATTCAATCAGCCTGAAAGATCCACTTCAATATGCCTTTAAAATAATGTCCTGCAGATGCTCATGACTCATCTGCTGCTATACCAATTGAGACAAAATCAAGTTTCTGCACAAATCCATTATAAAGAAACATACATACGTGTGTGTGTGTACAATTTCCATCTGCTTGTGAAGGAGATTTTTGTGGCTTTCTTTTCTTTCCTTCAATTATTAAAATGCTTTCCACTTTGTATGAATGCACTAAAAGTTGGTAATTTTTTTTTTTTTTTGTTAAACTGTGCAAAGCACTACTTCCTCTATTACCAAACCTAAAGGAAGTACTACAATCAGCCTTCTTCCACTTCACGCCCCCCATATAGCGTCTTCACATCTTCACGGCGTGATTTTTCAGCGATTAAGGAGGCCCATTACAGGACCATGCATGCACGATCTAACATGCATAAATATTCAAAGTAGGCAGACACGAATATGCAAATTCTCTCACACCCCCCAAGCCACTGCATGGACCACTGGTGGACTAATCTGCCCACCAATGCTGGTCCATACTCGCTTCTCACAGCACCTGGGGCACAGCTATGCCTGCCCGTGCTGGCCCAGACTCACTGCTCAAAGTGCCCGGGGCGCGGCCGCACCTGCTTGTGCCAGCAGCACCACACAAGACAGCGGGGCCACCTTGGCCACTGACTGTGCCAGCGTCATTCCCACGGTGACGGACTGGCCAGGCACAGCAAGCCTCTCACTCTCCTCTGCCCGAGCAGGGGGGCCCAGCCAGTGGTGGGGCTGGCTCTCCTTTGCCCAAGCAGAGAATGAGCGCTTAAAAGCCAGATGCATTCCAGATTAATTGCCTATTTTGTCACCTTTTCTACAAAGCTTTGGTTTTGTCTGTTTGCCTGTTGTTTTTGAAAGCAGGAGTTTGAAGTTGACGTAGCTTTTAAGCTCAGTTTCTGGAAAAAATTTGTTCACTTTAGGCTTGACTGTACCTACAGACATGAATATATTGCCAAAGTCAAACATGGGTTTAAATTCTGCTAGTCTGGCTGCTGGAGGGAGCATCCGGGAGCCTGCCAAATTCCTGGAGAATGCAGCGTGCCCACAGCACCTCTCCTCAGTACCGGGACGTTGCTCTGCCAGTGCACCGTTGGCAGCATTACCATGGTGACAAGGCAGCCACTGAAGCCCCTGCTTTTGCATGTTTAAGTGTTGGCAGAGCTATACACAGCTGGCCCTAGCCGCTGTGTATGGGAGGGAACATGCCGCGTAGAGCTCAGAAGTCTGTACAGCCCTGTGGTGTCNCCTGCCCGTGCTGGCCCAGACTCACTGCTCAAAGTGCCCGGGGCGCGGCCGCACCTGCTTGTGCCAGCAGCACCACACAAGACAGCGGGGCCACCTTGGCCACTGACTGTGCCAGCGTCATTCCCACGGTGACGGACTGGCCAGGCACAGCAAGCCTCTCACTCTCCTCTGCCCGAGCAGGGGGGCCCAGCCAGTGGTGGGGCTGGCTCTCCTTTGCCCAAGCAGAGAATGAGCGCTTAAAAGCCAGATGCATTCCAGATTAATTGCCTATTTTGTCACCTTTTCTACAAAGCTTTGGTTTTGTCTGTTTGCCTGTTGTTTTTGAAAGCAGGAGTTTGAAGTTGACGTAGCTTTTAAGCTCAGTTTCTGGAAAAAATTTGTTCACTTTAGGCTTGACTGTACCTACAGACATGAATATATTGCCAAAGTCAAACATGTGTTTAAATTCTGCTAGTCTGGCTGCTGGAGGGAGCATCCGGGAGCCTGCCAAATTCCTGGAGAATGCAGCGTGTCCTCAGCACCTCTCCTCAGTACCGGGACGTTGCTCTGCCAGTGCACCGTTGGCAGCATTACCATGGTGACAAGGCAGCCACTGAAGCCCCTGCTTTTGCATGTTTAAGTGTTGGCAGAGCTATACACAGCTGGCCCTAGCCGCTGTGTATGGGAGGGAACATGCCGCGTAGAGCTCAGAAGTCTGTACAGCCCTGTGGTGTCTCCTCCGCCTGCTGAAGCTTCCACAGCAGCGGCAGCCAAAGCCTGGTACTTGCTTGGCAGGCAGTGTGGGCTCAAGGACCCCTTTGTCACGATTCCTGGGGACTCCTCAGGCACAGGTGGAGTAGACGAGATCCCTTGAGCATGCGAGGAACTTCTGGGAACGCCCCACAGCCTGTCCAGAGCTGGGGGGGCGGGGCAACCAGGGCCAAATTTGTATATAAATGAGCTGCCACTCTATGAGGATGGAGGGCTGCATGGGGAGTGGTCAAGACCTATGGTACCGTGATATAGGAGGCCTGACTGTACAGCCAGCCCTCTTGCACTTCGCGCCCCCCATATTGCAGATTCAGATCTTAGCGGCCTGACTTTTTAGCGATGCCACAACTGCACATGTGCAACTTGCTGTGGTGGTGACAGTGGCTGCGGCCCAGGTGGTGGAACGGGCGGCAGTGGGGGCGTGGGCAGCAGCGCGGGCAGCATGGGTAGCGGCCGCAGCATGGGTGATGGCTGCGGGAGCAGCGGTCGTGGCCACAGCAGCTGTGGCGATGGCAGTGGTGGTGCGGCCGCCATTCAACGTGGAA
>WEKX01013985.1:125227-146094 GCA_013390025.1 Pitta sordida | reverse complement strand
GAGTGGTCAAGACCTATGGTACCGTGATATAGGAGGCCTGACTGTACAGCCAGCCCTCTTGGACTTCGCGCCCCCCATATTGCAGATTCAGATCTTAGCGGCCTGACTTTTTAGCGATGCCACAACTGCACATGTGCAACTTGCTGTGGTGGTGACAGTGGCTGCGGCCCAGGCGGTGGAACGGGCGGCAGTGGGGGCGTGGGCAGCAGCGCGGGCAGCATGGGTAGCGGCCGCAGCATGGGTGATGGCTGCGGGAGCAGCGGTCGTGGCCACAGCAGCTGTGGCGATGGCAGTGGTGGTGCGGCCGCCATTCAACGTGGAAATCGGGCTACAAGGGTCCCAAATAAGACCGTGGGTGTGCGATATAGGAGACCTGACTGTATATATAACTCACAGGATTAAATTTTGTTCAGAGCTTCCTGGGCAATTTGTGTAAACTCATATGACTTTTTAGATGATATGCCCACAAAATTTTTTCCATAAATAACAGATCTGGGAGATCCAGAATACATATATTTCTTTAATTAATGAATAGGTGTTAACATCCATTGTGGAGACTCATGTGCAAAACTTCCAGGCTTTCAAATACTGGAGAAAATTTATTTGTTTTTCCCAGCTCTCCCTTCTCAAGAAAACACTAATTTTTAGGCACTTTAACTTCTTTTTCCCAAAAATTATATCAAGAAATAACTTACATGCCTGGTTCGTGTCTTTCCAATTGCTTCCTACTCTACCTCCTATCCTGTTTAGGAAATGGTGAAGTAATCCTATTTTGATCCAGTGGAAGTTTTTAAAGGGTATTATAGAAAAAGAGAATGCGCTGATTTGGAAGGGACCCACAAAATCATGAAGTCCAACACTTAGACCTGCATAGGACCATACCCAATTGTTATTATCTATTCATGAAAAGCTCAACATGCCATTTTGTAAACAAATCAACAAAATATATAAGAGAGTCTGCTATAACTACAGGCAGTTTCAGTTTAACAATGAAAATAACAAACTAATTAGCCCAAATTGATAATTCTATGCGTGTTATGTTCAGCAGTACTAAGTCTTACCAGTTAAACATCATGAAAATATACACTTCATGTAACTCTGCTTTCTCAGGCTCCAAGGACCTATCTGAGGGTGGAAAAAAGAAAGGGAAAAAAAAAGCATGCTATTAAAGCTAATGTTCACTAGCCTAATTAGTTAGGCTAATTACTTAGGCTAAGTAAAAAAGCACTGAAAACAAGGTAATTAGAGCAGTAGTTCACTTGGCAGCTCATGCAAGTGTACCCACTGTAGCAAATCCAAGATAGTTTTCATTTTCTCACCTTTGCTGCAATTTTAAATTGAATTGGTTAAACTGATTTAGGCCAAAGAAGTCATATGCATTTATTCAAGACTTAATTGAGGAACTTAGCCGAGGAATCCCAGCAGCACTAGAGCAGTGATCTTCCCACTGAACTGAGCTTGGTGAGTCCATACCTCAAATCCTATGTTTGGTTCTGAGCCCCTCACTACAAGAAAGACATTGAGGTGCTGGAGAGTGTCCAGAGAAGGTCAACAGACCTGGTGAAAGGTCCGGAGCACAGGTTTTAGGAAGAGTAGCTAATGGAGCTGGGGTTGTTTAGCCCGGAGAAAAGGAGGCTCAGGGGACCCCTTATCACTCTTTACAACTGCTTGAAAGGAGGTTGCAGCAACGTGGGGATCTTTTCCTACCTAACAAGTGACAAGATAAGAGGAAATGGCTTCAAGTTGTGCCAGGGGTGGTTTAAATCAGAGAGAAAAAAATTCTGCGGTGGCAGAGTTGTCAAGTACTTGTACAGGCTGCTCAGGAAAATGGGGAATCACCATCCCTGAAAGTGTTTAAAAGATGTGTACATATGGCACTTAAGGATATAATTTAGTGGTGGACTTGGCAGTGTTGGGTCCTTTCCAACCTAAGTGATTCCATGATTCTAATACCATCAACATAACTTATGCCTAACTAGAACCCCCCGTATTTTATGGTTTCGACTATTTGGGGCCAGTAGTGATCAAAAAGACCCAACAGGAACAAAAAACCACCACCACAGCCATTTGATGACAACCGCCCCAAAACTAATAAAACAAAATAATCAATCAAACCAACCCAACAAATGAACCAAAAAAACCTAGTAAAAAAACCCCAAAACACCAAAAACAAAAAACCCCAATCAAGTGACAATGAATCCAGAAGCAGGTGTGAGGAGAATAAAGGAGGTTTCCGATTCTTTCAAGAAGAGTATTCCACACATAAAAGATCATTCACACAGAATCACAGAATTTATAAGGTTGGAAAAGACCACAGAGATCATCGACTCCAACCTATTACCTAACCTATTGCCAACCTATTACCTAATACACCATGCATTTTCTAAATCATGTTGCTAAATATATCATCCAATCTTTTCTTAAACATCTCCAGGGACTGCAATTCCACCACCTTCTTGGGCATTCCACTGAGAGATCACTCTTTCTGTGAAAAATTTCTTCTTAATATCTAGTCTAAACTTCCCTTGGCGCAGCTAAAGACTGTGTCACAGGTTCACAGGTTATTCTGAGTTGGAAGGGACCCACAGGAATATCTAGTCCAACTCCCAAGCAAACGCCCACCCAGGGATCAGGCCCATAGGTGTGGAACCACGGCACCACGCTCCATACAAACTGAATTTCAGACATTCATAAAAATCCCTGACTATAATGCCTGTGAGTTTCTAGTGCGCTTACATTTTCATCATCTCTTGACCTGACACCAAAAAGGTGCATTCGTGTACACACACAAAAGATAGGACACCTTCAATGAAAACAGCATCTGAACAGCCAAGGTTTTGGGGGATTTACAAACTAAACAACACAGTGTGACCCAGTTTGTCTACTTTGAACATGCCTCCCACACACTGATAGCAATGAGCTCAGCACAAAGCACAGTAATCACAGTCACTTTATATCTCGGTGCCCTGGGGTATTTGCATAATAGCCTATTCGTTACAACACTCACACTATGTGGGAGGCCTGGGTCCTATTCTTGCCTCAACTTGACAGGATTAAAATTCAGATTTTTCATTTCTCAGCCACTATCCTCTGAAACAGCTTTTCCTTTTTTTTGTTTCAAAAAAGGACTACAGTTCACCCATCACATGTCACAGAGCCAGAAATTCAAGCAAGCCACAAAGAACTTGACTCCAGCCAAAGGAAATTGGATTCTCATCTTGAAGCATCACCCTAAGAATGGAAAAGCCCAAGTTTGTTTTTTAGGGTTTGTTTGTTTGGGGGGTATTTTTGTGTTTTGTTTTTTTTTTAAATTAGGTAATACATGTATTTAGAATTTGCACACATACAGGGATAATGAATAAAAATCAAAGTTACTGAAAGCATTTAAATAGAGGAACAAGAACTGGTATCCAAAGTCTGTGTCACCTTTGACAAGTCCTCTGCCACAGTTTATAATCTGCAGATGCCTAAATTCCTTGGCATCAATGCATCACAATACTGGTATATCAACGCCATACGACATAGGTAATTTACAATATTTTATCTTGTAATTCTCTTTATACAATGAACTTTCATTTATATCATCCCTGACCCAGAGTACTAAAACAAAACACATACAAGAGTAATTTTTCCCCTCAGAGAGTATAAAAGCCAATAATTTTAACTAATTAGAAAGTTCTAGGGTTTGATTTTTAATTATTTTTGCTTCTTAAATTATCTTAGATGAATACAATATGCATATATAATATGCATTACCATAACAGAATAAAAATGGAAAAAACCCCTTAATTAGCAAATATTTGGGTTTTTCACCAGCGTGTAAATAATTCTTTCAGGGAACATTCTGAGGAGAACACATTTGATGCAGCTCATAAATGCCTTTAATGAACTCACCATGGATCTTTTGACTAGTATGTAAAACATCTTTCAGGTGACCTTGATTTAAGGGTATAATTCACTATTCTTCAGAAGTTAACATAGAGCAATATTCTTGGTGAGTCAGAAATTTCCTATATTAAATTCCAGAGTAAAATGTGGATCTGTAAATATTGAATCAGTATTTATAGGCAGGTTTTTTCCAGATATGCAGTTTGTGAATAGTTATCTCATAAAATCTTCAACTTTTAAGACATGGATTGATGTGTCTTTTTAAAGTATCTTACTTTGTACAAGAGTAGAAACATTACAAGCTCCATAAAATTAAGTGCTTTGCTTCTGGCTTGCACCTTATCTGAGTCAAACAGCACTGAAAAACAGCTCTGTGGTAAGGGACTTGGGGGTTCTGGTGGGCAACAAGCTCAATGTGAGCAAGCAGTGTGTTGGTCTGGCAAAGAATGTCAATAGGATGAGGGGCTACATCAACAAGGGCATCACCATCACAGAGAAACAAGTTACTGTCCCACTCTGCTCAGGGCTTGTCATGCCACCTTGGAATTCTGTGTTTAGTTTTGGTCCCACTATACAAAAAAGATGTGGACAGGCTTTAGAGGGTCCAGAAAGGCCACAATGAATGGGAAGCTGCCATATGAGAAAAGGCTGAGAGAACTGGGTTTGTTCAGCCTTGAGAAGGTGGGACCTTATCACTACGTTCAAGTATTTAAAGAGTGGCTACAAAGACGCTACGTGGAAATGGTGAGGAGTAAGTTCTGACTGGACACAAGAGAGTAATTTTTTTACGATGAGAACCATCAGCCATTGGAATAATCTCCCCAGGGAAACGGTAGATTCCTCAGTGTTGGTCACTTAAGATTCATCTGAATAGGGTACTCGGCTGTGCTTCAGCCAAGAAAGATTGGACCAGGTGATCCTTAAGCTTCTTTCCATCCCTATATTCCATGACTCTGTGATTTTATGATAGGTATCTTTCCTCATGGAAAGAATACAAATAATCTTATTAATCTTTTCAAATTTAATAATATAAGCTATAAAAAGTTTTCTGCACTTCATATTCTTAAAATAAATTCTGCCTATAGATATTGAAGATACAGAAAGTTATTGTAAAAATGTCCTTTTGTTCTCTAGTAAAGGGAAAGGAAAAGGAAAGGGAGAGGGGAAAGGTTAGTATGAATTAATTCTTTTGCAAGTATATTTTATATCAGGGCCCCAGAATTTCTATCTTAGGTATTTTCAGTTTCCTAAACCTGTATCATCAAGTATGAGATGATGCCATACCATTAATATATATAATCTTATAATCTTCTTTCTTTGGACTGGTGTTCATTAATATCTTAAGCAGAGAGATCAACTGCGCTCTCAGCAAGTTTGTAGATGACATGAAGTTGAGCAATGCAGTTGACACAATAGAAGGACAGGACTTTACCCAGACAGACCCTGGACAAGCTTCAAAACCTAATGATGTTCCACAAATCCAAGTGCAAGTGCTCTACTTGGATGGGAAAGTCCTAGACAGAAGCACAGACTGGGAGAAGAGGTCACTGAGAGAAGCCCTGTGGACAAGGACTTGAATGTTCTTTTGGACTTAAAGCTGGACATAATGCAGCAATGTGTGCCTGCAGCCCAGAAGACCAATGGAATCCTGGGCTACATCAAAAGAAATATGGCCAGCAGGTCAATGGAGGTGATTCTCCCTGTCTACTCAGCCCTTGTGAGATTCCACCTGGAGTGCTGCATTCAGCTAGGAGTTGACAGCACAAGAAAGACATGAATCTGTTATGGACAGCGCCGAGGAGGCTCTAGAAATGATCAGAGGACTGGTGTGCCTCTCCTATGAAGATAGCCTGAGAGAACTGGGCCTGTTCAGCATGAAGAAAAGAATGTTCTGAGGAGTGTTGTAGCCTTTAAATATTGAAAGGGAGCTAATAAAATAGAGTGAGAGGAACTTTTCACATCATAGACTCACAGAATCACAGAATATTCTGAGTTGGAAGGGACTCACAAGGATCATCGAGTCCTACTCTTAAACACCACCACTGCCTCCCTGGCAGGAATCGAACTCCCAGTCTCCCACATGAGAGGCAGGGACACTCACTACTGTACTAAAGTGGATTTTTCTCATTTATCCAACCTTTGCTCTGCACAGGACCATTCTCAACAGTCACACGGTGTGCCAGAGGGTATTGTCCAAATGCTTCTTGAACTCTGTCAGGCTTGGTGCTGTGACTACTTCCCTGGGAAGCCTGTTCCAGTGCCCAATCACCCTCTGGGTGACAAAACCCTTTCTAATATCCAACCCAAACTTCCCCTGACACAACCTCAGGCCATTCCCTTCTGTCCTGTCACTGGTCACCACAGAGAAGAGATCAGTACCTGTCCCTCCTCTTCCCTTCACAATGAAGTTGTAGACTGTCTCCTGTTTTCCAGGCTGAGGAGACCAAGTGACCTCAGATGCTACTCATATGTCTTCTCCTTAAGGCCCTTCACCATCTTCTTTGCCTTCCTTTCAACACTCTCTAATGTCTTAATATCTTTCTTATATTGTGCTGCCCAAGAATGCCACAATATTCCGGGTGAGGATGCACCAGTGCAGAGCACAGCAGGGGAGAATCCCCTCCCTCAACTGGCTTGTGATGCTTTGCCTGATGCCTCCCCGGACATGGTTGGCTCTCCTGGCTGCCAGGGCACTGCTGACACATATTCAATTTGCCATCAACCAGGCCCCTCTGGTCCCTTTCTGTGGCACTGCTTTCCAGCATCTCATTCTCCACTCTGTACCTACATCCAGGGTGTCAGACTAGATTAGATTAGATTAGATTAAAATATTTACTCAGAGGCACTGTAACAAGCTGTACAGAGGTGCTGTGGATGCCCCAACCCTTGAAGAGTTCAAGGTCTAGTCGTCTGGGGATTTGATCAAGCTGATCTAGTCCATGACTCCTCTGTCCATTGCAAGGGGGATGGAACTAGATGATTTTTAAGGTCCCTTCCAATCCAACCGATTCTGTGATGATTCTGTATTGTACTGCCATCTTTGTATATTTACCATAATTTTTCATTTCAGCTCACCTTATCACAGACAGAATCTATTTCTATTTCATCAATGAAGATAGAGACACTTAATAAAATCAAGAAAATTAGCAAAATTCCCAATGTATATTAAAAGATCTTATGCACTTTCAGGGTTGGTTAATTATCTTTCTTTTTATATCTTAAAAAGACACACAGTTTTTTTCTTTGTCTTTTTTTCAATGAATCAAAAGTAAATACTAACATCGCTCCAAACACAGGTGTAAGTTATTTACATTACTTGTACAAAGGACATTTCAAGATGTGTTACTGCCAAGTTTAGAGGCTTTAGCATCATAATGTTTGGATAAATGTAATCTAACATTGCCATCCTCATAGTTATGCATTTGATCAAAAAGATCTTTAGGCTCTTTTTCTCTGAACAATAAGAAGAGAGATTATACGAGATGAATCTGGGCAGCGAGTTTTTAGGGAAAAAAACCCCACACACAAATCCAGGAAAAAGGAATTCATAGGGAAATGGATGTATGAAATGGAAACGTAAGAGCACCATGATGTCATACTGATTTTATACTTCGTACCAAAATAAATACAAATTTAAAAAAAAAAAGTTTCTGGAGAGTTAAGTGATTTTACAGCATATGCAAAGGTATGTGTCCCTGTGTAAGCAAAGACATCTGTCCTCCACAGGTAGAACAATGGAGATTTGTCTAATTTTTCAAACCTTTCTACACCCTGACTTAGAGGGTTCTTCCCCCAGCGTGCTCCATTTAATGAGTTATATCCCTGCATAGCCAGTGCTCCCCATCTGCCATGCAGAACGTGGCTGGGCGCCCAGCACAAACTGCCGCCTCCAGGACAGCAGTGTCAACCCCACATGATCCGCATTATGCCTAGCAGTGAAAACATGTCAGTGATATGCAATATTTATGGCTGTTTCATGCATGATTCATTACAGAGGGAAGGCTGTTATGAGTAGGTATTTCCATATCACAACCAGGTTAATTTTCAGAGTATGGCTTTGCCTTGGATTACAGGCAACAGAAAGTATCCAAAGTATCCTTGCATTTCAACAGGGTTTTTTCAGGTAGGATGAGTCCAATGAACAGAAATGATCCATAGCAACAACTATAGGAGATTACTATCTAAAGACCCTCCAATGCTACAAATCGCAATCCCACTGACTATCAAAGAAACTGAATGTGCATTAAAGAAAATCACGTGTCTTCTTTTGCCTCTCCAATACACATTTTTTCACTTCTCAAACATTTTATAAACAATTTCTTCCATTAGTTAGTGTTAAAGCAAGAAAGTGAATGCACAGCCAGACTTTCTACATCCACATAATTTCTTAATCTATTAATTTTATGTAAATTAGCAACTGAGTTTTCAGACATTAATTGTCATGTCTTTATCTCAAAGATCCTCACCAAAATACATCGTTGGGGAGTGTATTCCTAAGGTCCTTTTAATACTAAATTCTGATTTTCGCAATATGAATATTCAATTAGGTAGTCATGAATATGCAAATCAACCCTCACAGCCACGGCGGCCCTGCTGCTTTCCCTGGCTGTGGCCCCGGGACGGCAGCAGTGGCGGCGGCACCACCGCTTTTCCTGGCCGCTCAGCCCCTGCTCAACCCACAGTATGGTCGTGGCGGGGGCTCTCCCCCTGAGCCACCACTGTGTAGTTATGAACAATTTACACACTCTCAGGTGTCTGAGATTTTCTTGAGTGACTCTCCAAGACATTCTTTTTTACCCTGAGTATGGAGAGAACAGGTCCACCCACCCCAAGAGACACCTGGAGAGCAGCACAGGCAGCTCTCCACACCTGTGTCCCTGGCAGAGCTGAAAAGGTGTTTTTCCCAGCATGGGGTGGCTACGGGCACCAGGAAGGGCCTACACAAACACTGATACACAGCAACATGGTGCTGAAACAGCGCCGAAGTGCCACGTTAGTGTGCGGTGCAAATTTGCATATTAATAAGCTGCCGTTCAGCACAGAAGTAGGGCTTTGTGGCACCCAATTAAGACCGTGAGTCTGTGATATAGGAGACACGACTGTATTTCCTTTCAATAGAATTTGAAAAACTACTATGAGAATAACAGATTCCCACTATTCTGGAACAGGTAAAATTTGTGAAACTAGAAATGCTGACATTGATGAATACTGCTAATAAAGATCTGAGTCCACTGGTCTCAAGGAAGATGACACTTATATGCAACAGTCCATATTCTTTTTCTCTGTGTAAACAATTAGGTTACATTTGGCATATTTTTTAGAATTATAACCCACAAGGAGAAAGCTAGTTAATACAGCACAGCTCTTCATTGTGTTTGGGAGCACAGCAAGAACCCCCTTTCTTCTAAGAATGCTCCCTTCATAGGTTAGGAATGCAGAAATAAAATACAAATCTCGACTGCATTGCTTCCTCTTATAGAGTATTTAGAAAATAAATTCTGCTTTGAAAGGTCATAAGTAAGTGAATATCGATTAAAAATTATTTTTTAGATCTTAATTCTAACTTACATTCTGTGCCCTCCCCAAGAAATAGACATATCGCTGTGTTATGTAGCATCAATCAGCTTGAGGATCAATACGGCATTGTAACCTTGTTTTAAAGATGCATTGGAATTTTTATCATCCATGTACTTCATTTTATGAAGCTGATGCAGTACAATGCAGGAAGAGCCATACGTACATTAAAAATGTTTTAATACTGCTATGAACTCTCACATTAGAAATTTCCAATTAATGGAGGGAAATTAGTAAATTAGGAAAGAAAAGAATGTATCTTGTGAAGTGTACTTACAAAAAAACATGACACACTGGTTTGCGCTGGAATGTATTTAAATTTTTATAACAATTCCAATAGTTCCATGTCTTGGATTTGTGGCGAAAAGAATGTTGATAACAGAGAGATGGTTTAATTATTTCTGAGCAGTGCTCACACAACATCAAGGTCTTTTCTGCTTTTCACACCACCACACCAGTGAGGATGCTGGGTGTGCACAAGAAGTTGGGAAGAGAAACAGACAGAACAGGTTCACAGGTTATTCTGAGTTGGAAGGGACCCTCAGGATCATCCAGTCCAACTCCCATGCGAACGCCCACCCAGGGATCGGGCCCACAAGCGTGGAACCATGGGCACCATGCTCCATCCATCCAAGCCTCCCACCATCTAGACCATGTCACTGAGTTCCTCATCCAGTCTTCTCTTAAACACCTCCAGGGATGGTGACTCCACCACCTCCCTGGGCAGACCATTCCAATGAGCGATCACTCTCTCTGTGAAAAACCTCTTCCTAACATTCAGGTGACTCCAAATGACCAAAGGGATATTCCATACCGTATGGCATCATGTTCATAAAGTTGAGGGAATAAGGAAGTGCAGGATGTTTGAAGTGATGGCATTTGTCTTCCCAAGTAACTATAACATGTGATGGGGCCCTGCTCTCCCGGAGATGGCTGAACACCTGCCTGCACATAGGAAGCAGTGAATTTATTCTTGTTTAATTAAAAATTAAATTAATTAAATTAAAAAAATTAATTCTTCATTTGTGTGCACAGCTTTTGTTTTCTCTATTAAACTGTCTTTATCTGAACCCATGAGTTTACTAGATTTTACAGTCCATAGATTTTAAACTAACCAGTTTAATTATATCTATAATGGCTAAAACCAGCTACTTTTGAACTTTGCTTTAGCAGTTCTCAAGTGCAAGAGAACACAGGAGGCTGCAAATATGCAGATGGAAGAGCTGTGGCAGCATGTTTAATGAAAACTTTTTCCTTGTTTTTTCTTACTGCTCTACAACAAGGAAAGATGTTCAAACAGACATTTATGTAAATGTCACAGGTTCACAGGTTATTTTGAGTTGGAAGTGACCCACAGGATCATATAATCCAACTCCCAAGCGAATGCCCACCCACGGATCAGGCCCACAAGCGTGGAACCATGGGCACCACACTCCATCCATCCAAGCCTCTAGACCATGTCACTGAGCTCCTCATCAAGCCTTCTCTTAAACATCTCCAGGGATGGCAACTCCACCACCTCACTGGGCAGACCATTCCAATGAAAGATCACTCTCTCTGTGAAAAAACTCTTCCTAATATCCAGTCTAAACCTCCCCTGGCCTAGTTTACCTGCTAAAAAACCCCAAAATATAACCCTCTGTATTTTTTAGAAAATTTAATACATGCCAGAAATTCTGTGGGAGTGTAGCAGGCACTGCATAGGGGAGAGTTTGTACTGTCAGGTGAATTCAATTCAGCAATCTAGGGCTGATAAAACCTGTTTTAAATGTCTCAGTTGAACATCTGTTATTTGTGATAAATCAGAATGAAAAATCACATGTGAAATATATAGAAAAACATAACACTCAAAAAATCAACAACCCTGTCACCTCACAGGTGAGGAAATACTATATCCAAAGCCTGAACTTGAACCCAGAAAATAGACCTGAAAATGTATTTTTATAGAAAAAGATCTTCATAGGAACACAAATAAGATGATGAAATAATATTCAACAAGAGAATTCCCCTGGTTTGATGTTTAAGAAAAAAAAAAAAGAGCTGCATCTTTGAGAAAAGCATTAATCAAAAGCACAGCTAGATTCACCTTTGAAAAGCAGGAAAAGACACAAGAACTCTGTAACCCTGTGGTATTGCTCTATGGTCTTCAAATTAGACTATAAACCAAGAATACCTGAGCTTGATATAGAACATAAGCTCCAATTTTCTATGTGTTAATTGGAAAGCTACTTTTTCTGTCTGTCTAGTTCATTGTCTTTGAGATGTGAATAAAAGCATATCTGGTGGTGAAAAGTAATAGGCAGTAATAAGCCTCATGATATTATGGTGTATAAATATTGGATTATTATTTAATGTTTCCTCATAGAAGGAAAATAAATGTTGGAATTCTGTTTAACTGACTGAATTCCATAATCTTTTTTTTAAACCAATTAATTAATCCAGCTCTAATTCCCTACTTTTTCCATCAGAAAATATACTCAAAGTCAAGTAGAGAAGATATAAGAAAAGCTTCTGGTAATAATAGAAGGGTTTTGAAAAAGAAATTTGCAGATCAGCAATAGCAGTGTAAGTGAAGCTGTGATGTACTGCTAAAATAAAATTGAACTGAAAACCCAGAATGTCAGCAAAAGTGAATGGGTTCACATTCTGAATTTCTGTCTGGAATTTCCGCTGAGTTTTTCTCTGTGATAAACTTTAACACATTACCTCATATGAAAGTCAGTGTTAGGTATCCATTCAGAAAGACAGTCGTTATCAAAAAGAAGCTTCCCTGTGTTCCACGTGTTAAATAGCTTTATTTGTCCTGATAATATTTGACAATTTTATCACACATGGAACTTTTTCATTCTGTACAGATTATTTGTACTTTTTTCCCTTTTGACCTTCCTCTCTGCTACAGCCACTTCTGGGATCAGATGTAATTTATCATTTTGAGATACTGCCGCAAGTTGCCTTCATGGACCAAAATTATTTTTTATTTCCTTTTTTTTTTTTTTTTTTTTTCTACATTCCTTTTATGACTATCAAATTATAGTGCTACAGCAAACATAGACATTTCTTTCCTAAAGGCTACAGACATTTACACTAATCTCTTTCTGAATCAGTTTTTGACAGATCTCTCCAAATCTAGCACCTGTAAATCAAATATGACCCAAGCAGGACGACATAGACTTTGGGTTTAAAAAAGCCTTCAGCAAATTATTCATTTTNCACCCTCTCAAGCAGCTCAACATCCCTTTTAAACTGGGGAGCCCAGAACTGCACACAGTACTCAAGATGAGGTCTGACCAGCGCTGTGTACAGGGGGAGGACAACCTCCCTGGACCAACTGACCACACTGTTCCTGATAATACACAATGTCCAGGGAACAGAGTACCATTTGAGCTGTTAAACCACAAATGGAACAACAAATTAGGTTTACTCGTGTTTCCTCAACTCTAACATGCATACTGACTCTTTGGAATCTCACACTAGAAGCTTACAGTTATCTTATCCGCATCCATAGCAAATCATATAGCTTAGCATATCAGCAGGGAGCTAAATGGACAGCAATGAGTAAAATGAAGACCACTCACTTATGCTTCCAACAATAAAAGGTATCCTAGGTATAAATAAATGATAACCTAGTGATCATTCAGGTAGAAACAATTACTATTCTACATTTGGGCCTGTCATGCTTTCTATTCAACACAGTAAATTTCAGCTAGAATATATTTTAAGGGCAAATTCTGATGCAGTGAAAATCTTCCTCCTCCTACTTCCATGGAGCTGCCGTGTAGTATATTAGGTTAAGGAATGCTAAAAATGGCATAACAAAGAAATTTTCAGCCACATATAATCCCGCTCAGTTGAGGAAGTTACTAAGGACCTGATTATGACAAGACAACTACCTTCCCATTACAAAAGCTGTTTTGTCAGAAATAGGAATGTGGCTCCATGATGTTAATACTCCAGCTTGTGAAGATGTTTTCTTTCAGGCAGCTTTTTTTATCTCATTTAGTTTGAGAAAAAAATAAAAATCTTCAAAGACATTTGACAGAGCAGCTGGTTTGGCAAATCCTGGCTTTTTGCTGGGAAGTACTGTTATAATCTACAAAATGTTATTTTTTATATTTGCCTAAGTTTTCTTGGAAAAGTATGACTATGCAATACATAGCAGTGCTTTGACCTGCACAAGATGATGTAATACCTCTGTATTTAGGACTTTCTTCTCAGAATCAGACACCTGATAAAGTGGTGTCAGAGCCCTTTATTACAACTAGTGATACTATCAGGAAAAGTGCCATCAAATAACACCAAAATGTGCAGCGAATTAAGTTATGAGGCTTTGAAATAAAAATACAAATTTGTGACACTGCAATTCACATAAGAAAATATAAGTTGCACAAATGTGTTGACAGAAGATGGAATTCATCTTTCTAAAGTATGGTCTGGCATTTAATATGGCATCAAGTTTACAACAGCATACTGCACAGTCGGGTAGATGAAGAGAGGCACCACACCTAAATATCACATCTTATTGTGAGATCAAATTTACAATCAAGTAATTGTGCAGCTTCAGAAACAGAAAGTTTTGGCTGAAAAAATACAAGGCAATGGTGGACATGTCAACCCCTGATACTCAGTTTTCACCAGTAATGTTCTGAGCCGGACTGTGTATATGCATCTATATAGATGTACTGTGAAAGTCATGCAACCCCAGGACAACCCACAGAATTACAATAATTTCTTGGTCTAGGTCCGTACTTTATACATAACAGTACAGAAAAGGTATTCTTGTACATGGGAGATCTAATTGACTGAGACACTGAACTCGTTCCAGCATTATGGAATGTAGACAGTATCAAATGGAATGGTGAGCCAAATGTGTACAAGAGAAGCTCAGGTGAACTCAAGAACATGAGTAATAAAGTCAAACAGTCCTCTCCTTTTCTGAGAAGGCTGTCTTGAACCTGGAGCCTAGTCTGTTACCTCCACAATAGGCTTTATACAGTTTTGCAGTGTTGACTAAATTCACTGTCTGGGTTCATTAAGAAAAGGAAGATGGCACTTTGCATGAGCCAATGGACTATGTTCTTTTTTTCCCCTGCATATTCTATTCATAAATCGATAAGCAAAACTCATTAATTCCCACTGTATGCAAGTAGAGATAAGACCAGCAATTTAAATTTTAAATAAACAATGAATAAAATGGATGCACTTGTTTTTGGAAATTAACTAGATCCTTTGGTGTTGTTGCAAAAGTCCCAACTATATGCAGTTTCTTATTGTATAATCTATAAAAAAAAGAAGGAACCTGGCAGAAGAATAACGTAAGACAGCCAATTGCTTATAGCAGTACCATGTCCTTGTCAGGAAAATAGTTATGTTTAAACCCTAACTATTCATTATACATCTAGAATTTTGAGTACTCATTTGTTCTGCACTTTTATTGTATGAACATACAGAACAAGGAGATTAATTATAAGATAGAAAGTTCTATTTTAACAAAAACATTAGGCAAAGTTCCAAATTAGTAAGCAAACCTCCCAAGTCGTCAAAAATACACAGTAAAGTTCAAACACTGGCAGTTTTAAATACAGAAATTTTAATCTGAATGTTCTGTTTTTCAGCAGTCTAACAGCTGTGGGGCTGCCAAGAACTTAAAGCACTAAAAATGTATTTTATCTATTTATTACTAAATATATTATTATACCATTTATGAACTAACCTGAGAAGTATCAGCTGCAACATCTAAAACTCAGTTTCCAGTGTCCCATTATTACAAACACCTGGCCATAGTAGGCAGTAACCCTACATGCTCTTGCAGCACTGAACATTCTAAACACCTTTTCCCTCACAAAAAGAAAAAAACCCCACCGACCAACCAACCAACCAACCAGCCAACCAACCAACCAACCAAAAAACCCAAAAAATTTCCTTTACTCTGAAGAACTGCTGTAAATTACTGGCACAGGATTACTGGCATTCTGCTGCTCTTCTCAGTTCCTCTGAAGAAAACTCATGTCCCCATCAACCTAAATATCTATGAGATATTTTTTAAGAAGCAATTTACTGTCTTTTCTTGATAGTCTTGGATTTCAGTATTCTAACTGATTATACCGGACTATATTACTTTCTTAAGCAAATGTCGCAAGAACACAAAACTCTTCTTTACTTTACAATGGCTCTAATTATAACACCAAAACCTGCTCTGCAATAGATCTAGATGAACACAACATTTAAAATAAGAAATTCTCATATCTTGAAATGTTTGAATCTTTTGCAAATTAATCATTATTAGAATATCTTTAAAATTAATTTTGATACCTCTTTAGCCAATATAATAATTGAACTAACACACACATAAAGGAAAGAAGGAAACAAGGAAAGGTTCTGGCTTTCCAAGTACAACAATTAATTCAAGTTACAATGAATTTAAGAAGGCTGTGTCCATCACTTCAATTCAAGGTCACCAATATCTGAATGAAATGAGTTAGGAACCCATAAAAAATCCTGGGAGAAAAAGAAACTGGGAGAAAGTTACATGACAAAGTGATGCAGGATGACATATCAACACTTACAAACAAAAAGTGTTGATGCACACGGCTCATATTACTCATATTTACTGTGCAAAGGCAGATCACATTACAGCTAGACCAGGAGTTTTATAGTTCTTCTGTGTTGGAGAAGCAGAGAAGGAAGACAGAAGTGGAGAATGTTGAGCGGACATTCCAAATCTTGAATGAGAAGTACTGGGTGAGTGTGTTGATTACACTCTGGCAGCACCATTATGAAGAAATAATGACAAGCCAAAGGAGGGCAGTGCATTGTTCTCACAATTAGGCCATTAGGTGGTGGAATTTCTCTCACACATTGTAAAAGATGCTCACAGCTGCATAAACACAGCAGCACAAAGGGATACTGGTTTGCCACAGCCAGACCAAAAGGAGATGAGACTTTTGAATCAAAGATAATAGCTCATATTCATGTCACTTCCAATTTTGTTTTACTTAACTGATGGTATTTCATTTCTATGGCAGTCTTGAGGCTCCATTTGGAACAAAGTCCAAAACCTACTGAAATCAAAGTTTTAAAAGCAAAAAGAGTTGAAACATGGAAATATTTCTTTGTTTATGTATTTCTTATAAATGAAATGCTATGACAATGTTGTGCAGAAAATTAATTTCTTATCAGTAATTTATCATTTCCTTTAATATGTTACAGGATTTAAGGAATTTACAGACAAATTTAGTTTCTTTCAAAGAAACTATGATTCTGGATAGCATCTAAACTTACGTTAAGCTAAAAATATTTAGTAAGGATTTATTTATGTTTTTTACATCCTAAGGCAATGATAGACTTCTAAGACTGTTCTGTGCTAAAAAAGACACCCATGGATTCTTTTTAGTATTGATTAAAATTAACTATACATTATTCTAGTACTGGCAGTTCTCAAAATAGCATCCCTATGGAAATTTAAGTCTTGTTGTTTATGACTATTTCATCTGTTTCTGAAGAATAAGTGACAGTATTTGCCTTTGAAATGTGTGTATAGAAATCTGGGCCCAACAGATTTAATTTAACCACTGAGGAATCACAGCCCACCATCTCTTACTGGTTTTGCCTTTAACTAGTCATAGCTACATTTATTGAATATATTAAAATCCACAAGCTTAACTTGAACAGTAAAATAAAGAAAAAGAGTTAATTTTTTTCTTGGACCTCACAGTAGCAACATTGGTGAAAGAGAAATTCAGTACTAAGATATTTTTGCAGAATAAACTCGATCAAACTCTGTGAAGTTATTCAGCTGCATTTACGTGACAAAGTCCAGTGCTTCTGTTAAGTTACTGACACCTGAGATTCACAAACTCAGTCCTCAAGCTCATCCAATATACCTTCAAACTCAAATGTATATAATTTCCTATAGAGTGAATAGAATCTATGCTGCAAACACAAATTCAATTTCCTGGTTTTATTTAAATATACCACAGGAACTCAATCTTATGTTTCCTTTAAAATACTTCTCTCACTACATCTATCAGAAATAAAGAAATTTATCTTGCCTAAATCAGAAATCCAGACAGAGACTTCAGAAGGTTCTGCTTACTGAGATGTATAAAATGATATTACAGATATATAAATAGGAAATGTATATTTCTTTGTTTACAATATGTGTAGCTTTCTACAAAGAGAGAAAAATTAATTCTGAAGCCTATTTTTCTTGATAAGCCACAGCTGAAACGAAGATTTTATGGATTATTTCACCCCCTGACCATTGGTAAATTTTCAGATAGATGAGGGACCACTTTCAATTTTTATATTTTGTTAGTATTACTTTTGGAACAGATTGTATAAAAATTAATCTGGACTAAAACTAGACTGTATAAAAATCAAGGTAACTCAGAAATACCGTGAACACAGCCAGACTCAAGATTTCCTAGCCAAAGCCACAACACAGTTCAAAAGTAAGCCATATGGAGAAAAATGCTACACGTACCTATTTAATAAATGAGAAGTCAAGCTCAAGAGTCTTGCAAAAATACCAGTTTCAGACTAATAAAGAAGTAGAATTATGTTTATTAGTTGCTAATGATTTCATAAGAATACACATTTCAAGTGTTCTGTGCAAATAAGAGATCTATATCGTTTGTTAAGATGAAAGTTGGCAGTGTAAGATAAATGCATTACTCAGTAAAGATCTGGAGGCCCAGAATAATGACCAGGAGTCAGAAGAGCTTTATTAACATTCTGAGAAATTCAAACATAGTATTTGTTTACAGTTGCACAGTTTAAAAAGAATTAATATGATACCAGATTTTCCAGTCATGCTGTATTATCTTGCTCCATACCTTCCTCTCCAGCAGATCATTCTACTCAATATATTCCAGGGCCCTGTCACACTTGAGGATGGGAAAACAGATACTCCAGAGCCACTTGGCAGCTACAGGTTTTTGAAATACAAATTTGTAGGAACAGAGTGAAAGAACTTTCTCTCCACACAGAACCTGTTCCTGTCTCCAAGGTCAGCACAACTTGTTTAATCTTCCAACTCCACCACTCAAAAATCCATACGTATAATCTAAGTATTAAGCTAGTTTCCGGAGTGCCAAGTGTGTGTAAGGCTGTGGGGTAAATTTGCATATTAATGAGCTGCCAATCAACACGGAAGGTGGGTCTGCAATATAGGAGACCTGACTGTATATCCTTAGTAAAATGATTTAATTGAAGTAATCTGCTGCTGTAGGCAGGAAGTGAAATTTTTCTTGTGTGGTCTAAAAGAAACATTCACTCTGCAGTAAGTGCACACAGCCTAGTTTTCTGGTATACCACTGGAACCCTAATTCACATGAATTAGTTATAAACACAAATGAAAGAAAGGAAGGAAGTAGGAAAATTCACTTGTTAAAATAGAGATAGCTGCTACTCAGTTTCAAATAACTATATGTGCTTGATTGCACTTTGGGCTTTTCCGTATAAAAGATTTTAAGAAGGTCTGTAAAATCTGAGACCTGTATCCCAGAGATGACTTCTCCAAACTTTTGTTTAATTTCTCATCATAAGGAACACCTAATACACACTGACAGTATATCTAAGTTACATATACTTAGATATATGTCATATAGTTTATAGTTTATAAAACTTCCACAAATATGTGAAAATTGCCATATTGGATCAGACAGAGCTCAGCAAAAGATAAAAGGAAGCAAAGAAATTCATTGTCATTTTGGCATGACAGCAGCAGAACATGCCTTTTAGATTCCGTATAAAAGAGATAAGTGAAGAATAAAGGTAAGCCATTTGTTCAGGACCAAATAATTTATGACTTTGGATATTTTCTAGGTCTCAGAAAAATAATGGAGAATATATCTCATTCACTCCAGTGCAGAAAAACAGATATATTTGTGGGTTACCATTTCATTTCTGCTGTCATTGTAAAAAATATTTTTAGTCACTCTTAAGAGCTACACTACTAACCTGCAGAGTGCAGATGAGAAAACTCCTTGACACAGTTTGAAAAAAGATACACTCAGTCTCTTGCAAGAAGCATGGCAGAATGCTTAAGAAATCCAGGAGAAAAGCTTTTGAAGTATATTACTAATAGGTTTTTCCATATGCTGTAGCCTCACTTTTCTGTGGGCGATGTGTCTGAACTGCAGATAAACTGAATCATTGCTACTGAGAATATACAACTGCTGTCTGACGTGGGCCAGCATGGGTTCAAAAGGATTTATTAGCAAGACATTCCCTGTGTACATGTCACCTCACAAATCTGGGGTCTGGCTTGGACGCAACTCAGCACTCATTAGTAAGTCTGACAAGCCTTGGACAGCCCCATGCAGAGCAGGCTAAGGGTTCTCAGCAGTCAGCACTCACAATCGGGAGAGCTGGAAACCATAATACCCATACATTTGCACAGTCCTTGACAGACACAGTTGGCCCTAAAAGTATAATTTTTTTATAACTTAGCAGTGATTTTTCTATACTGAGTATGGAACTTCAGAGATTTGCTTTTGCACCACAGACCTCAGAATTCCAAAGTCCATTTGTTACTTTGGGACAGATCCAAATGCAAGTGCCTTTCCAAAATGCTCCCTTTGAACATGACAAGTTGACATGTAAGGGTAACCTGGAGTGCACTGAGAGCAGTACTAAGATATTTTTGCAGAGTGAACTATGTGGAGTTATTCAGCTGCGTTTACATGACAAACTCGTGTTTCCAAGATGCACAAAGTATCTCCACCCTCAAGCTGATCCAATATACCTGCAAATCAAATGTATATAGTTGTAAGACTTGAGATAAAAGATTTGGAAAATAATGAAGGGAATTTGTTTAAGATAAAACTTTGTAAAGGAATCGCTTATATGTATTAGGAAAAAGATTATTATCTATTAAAAAAGTAGAAAATGTGTTGCAAAAATAAAGAATACATACCATTCTCTAAGCCAGAACTACTGTTTTATTAAGTTTTATCAAAATTTGTGCCCTTTCATGTTATTTATAAATAATGTTTAGACTGTATTACATCTTGGACAGGTTTCTTACCAGGATTGCAGCTTCACAGTGTTGGTAAATACATCTTACTTGATTGTTTTAAGTTGCATATGCTGAAGACAGGAATTGATAGCTTTCTTACTCTGTACATCACAATCTAATGTCATCTGCTTGACAGTTAACATACCTACATTTTAATCAGAAAAACCAGGATTTTCTGGTTAAAGATTACAAGTATTAAACTAACCCCATTCCTTACCTACCACTATATGCAGAAAAATCAAGGGAATCCCTCGAAAACAATATTCTTACAAGGCAAAAGCTAATAATGCATCATGGAATTTGTTATACTTGCACAGTGGTGAAAGCACTTATCTGAGAAATCAACCATCTTGCCATTAATTAATAGCAAAACATGAGAAGAAAA